>JAOCPS010000013.1:660027-674430 GCA_025505425.1 Graphium colonna
AAATAACTTTGTGTAGTTGTTTCTTGGGTGATCAGCCCAAATTGCCCTAGATTGGGGCCATTTGGGCTGATCACCCAATTACCTGAAAAGAAATATGATCCATGTGTTGGATGGGCATATAAAAAGAAGGTCCTGTGCCTTTTTTGGTCATTTAAGATATCCATTGAACTATAATAGTAATGGAACAGAGAGTGCACCTGTGTTTGTGCAAAATAATATCTCCTTTGCAGTTGGCTGATCTCAGAGTAGATTAGCTGGGATGGTTGTAATTCAGTCAGGATTTTATTTTTATTAAACATAATATTTTTATGACTGACGATGTCTAAAACAAATTTTCGTTCCTAAATACTTTATTCTATAAACTAAACAGTGTACATAAAAATATTTTTTTACAATTTAAATTGTGAAAAACAAATAAATTCATGAACTTCAAACCACCATTACCAAATCTATCCCTATTTGCAATTTTATTTTTTACCTTAAAATATTATAAATGTGGTTTTATAGTACGAAAATTACAGATGGATTAGACTTCTTTGCTCTTCTGGGGGAATTTTAGGACATAGTATTCATGTAAAAACCTATTATATCTATATAAATTGTAATGTGATATAATATATGTTCTCTGCATGAAATATAATATATCTATCAATGTATAAATAAGTAAGGTCTATATAAACTTTGATAAATTAGGACATTTTTAATAAACATTAAGTTTCCATATAAAGAAAACTATATATGTGAAAAATATTTACATTTTAATCACCAAATGTAAATATATTTAACAATATTGGTTGTAGAATGGTACAGCTAGATATTTCTACAAAATTGAAGTATTTGCTTGTTAAATATTACATTGGTATACAGCAGCATATTTTTTTTATAAAATTAGCATTTTAAATTTATAGAAAAAACAGATTAGAAAATAACCTAATAATCCTATGAGGTTGACATGCTGTAACTCCTGTAATAACTTTATCTCCCTGAGAGCTGTTCGGTTTATACCATCTTGTGCTTCAAGCCTAGAACCAATTTTAATTTTCTTGACAGCCACAATTTTATCTGTTTTTACATCTCTGGCTTTGTATACCGTGGCAAACTGCAAAAGGTAAGGTAATTTTAAAAAATATAGTATCTATAAAATATGTATTCTGATTAACAAAATATATAAAGTATTAACACAATAAAAATATCGATATTGCTAAACAACTATTATTTAATTTACCTGTCCTTCTCCCAAAAAATCTATCTTCTCATAACGTAAAGTTGGTTCTATCATGATGTTGAATTTTACTCACGTTTGGTATTAATACATCATGATTTATATTTTTATTAATTTCTAAGTCTACGTCAAATATAACTCATATTGCATTTTTAAATAAACACAGAGAATAATTATTAAATTTAAAATAACTTTAGAACATACACGACAACACGAAACTGACTGCAATTCAAAATTTGACGTTTATTTCATTTCGATCATTTCACGACAATGTTGCTCTCTTTAAATATTATATTATTTTTTTTTAATGTGAAAAAATAATTTACAATAATTAACAACAAAATAATATTTACAAAGCACGACCCCACGGATCTAACGTCTCCATAGCAAGTGGCACAAATAGGTAGTCCGCACTGGTACAGGTAGGCGACACTTGCTCACTTCAGCTGTTTCTGATGCCGCCCCGGCTCTAAGTGAAGTTGCCCTTAGATGAGAGGCAGCCAATGTGTCGACGCCAGTTGCGTCCCAAACAAGGGCTTTGTTTCTCACCCAGGGAATTAAAGTCAGACCATCGGGTCTCTTGCCATTGCCATCGCGTCTCATGCCATCGCGAAAAATGCCAGTGGGCTTAACAATAGAGGGAAAATTAATAATGGCAAGAGCACGGTCAGTATCACTGTCTAAAGCTTGGAACAATTCTTGGTAAGTTTTCCGCGCCAATGGAATATCCCACTGTTTTTGTTGGTTAACTTCCAGTGGAATATATTCATTAGAGCAGGTAGCCACCCAAGACATTCTTGCTTCCTCAGCAAAAGAGAGATCAAATTAGATTGATGTAAAATTTTATGACTCAATAAAAGTTGTACTATGCACGGAAGCAAGGAAAGCTGGCAAAGCAATACTTGAAATTTTCCTAATACCTATTCCGCCGAAGCGAATCGGTAAAGTCGCTTGAGTCCAGCTCAGTTCATTAAAGGATAAATTTAATTTTTTTTGTAAAGTTGTCTTAGGACTTATGTATATATATCAATTTCGTTCAAAATACCATTGCATTTCCAAACTGGACTCGAGCGAAGAAGATATGTAAATTTGGGAACAAAGAACAATATCTATGAATAGTAAGAACTATATAAGGATTTAAAAGAAACAATTTTTGGGCATGATCTAAAAATTAGTCAAGTTTTACTTTTAAGAAGGGTTCCAAACTTTGAGATAATAGAGGAGCACCTAAGAGGTAAAGTGAATTCGCCCACATTTCTTTAATACCTGGAGAAAAATATTTTAATTAAGACCGATATTTTTAAATTCATTAATAATTTGGAAAAGATCATATACATCATCAAAATTACCTCCTGAGTGTTAGAGTGCCATCGTTCTGGTACCAGACATTGAGTTTAGATTTCAACTTTGAAATAATTATTTCATTTCCAATTGCCTGAATTCCCGAACTAAACAAAGCTGCACCTAGGGGATCACCCTACTGAACGCCAACTGCCTTATATGAATGAATAATATTATTTTAAGAGATAAGAGAGACTAGTGTTTTGGATATAACATTGCCAGACATAATGATAAATTTCCGGTGTATGGCTCGCTACCTCTTTCAGTATAGATTCTCTCTATCTACAGAATTAAAAGCATACTTTAGATCCACCTTAAAAATTACATCGAAATCAAATTTTGCTACAAAGGTTCGTACGGAATGTACAGTCGCTTCACATGCACCTTTACTACCGTTTTTTTTATTTTATCGATAAGACACATAATAGGGACAAACTTAGAATTTATGTTACCCGAAAGCATAAAACTGAAAAATTTAGTAATGTCAGCAAGTAGAGGTGTGGCGGTTTTAGGCCACTACAAAATGACATAATTGCATCAAAAAAATATTTCAATACGAGCTTTTTTTTTGTCACGGGCATCTGCTGGCAAAAAGCAGATCCGATGGACTTGAGATGGCCGGAGCTTAGGGTGCCAGGTCTAAACCTCGTTTAAGTGTGACTAGCTCGAGAGCTCCTAGAGGAAACCTCAGCTCGGGCCGTCACTCTGCGTGTATTACCGGATTGGGAGGCCGCCGAGCTCTTAGGTCACTTCGGTGGACGCTTCATGTAGTGCTCAGACTCGACAGTGACAGTCCTCGAGAGGGAACCTCGACTTGGACCGGCGCTTAAATCGCATTTAGCTTTTCGACTCGTGGGCGTCCGAGGGGGCCGAATCTCGGCTCGATCGGTTGCTTCTATTGGCCTACGGTGACAGCTACGACTAACATTGCTACCGCTTCGGGATGCGTTATTGCTGGGAGATGAAGCTGTGGCGGAATAAACTCCAACAGCAACGCCTCTATCGGGGGAGAACCTACCAGCAACGCTTGATCCCTGTTTCTTAAAACGCTCTTTGTGTTTCGCGATCGCAAGCGTTGTCTCATCATCGGGAAGGTCCAATGCTAGCCGCGGCCTACAGTTCCCACGTCACCCAGACATGCCGAGCGGAATGGGCCCATAGGTGCAGGCACCTTTTACTAATGTATTCGGGTGGGTCACGACGGATTCAAAGTAGTGGCGCGATGCCAACTTTAGGAATTGAGCAATGGTGGGAAGCTCTAGATCGACGTGTAAGTCCAAATTGCGCATGGACCAGGGTGCTCCCGTGGCTCTGTGCATGAATCGATTTTGAATGACCTGAAGTTGGTCTATCTGTCGCAGACTTAGGTGTGCGAACACCGGACATGCGTAAGTCATAACGGGGCAAATAACAGTTTTATAAATTGTCACCTTACTCCGTAGCGACATTTTTGATTTAGCTTTAAGCAGGGGATATAGACCGCCTAGTACTAAGGCCGCCTGGTTTCTAACCCGAGTTATGTGCGGGACGAAGCTGAGTTTATTATCAAGAATGACAT
This sequence comes from Graphium colonna, assembly GCA_025505425.1. Taxonomy (NCBI): domain Eukaryota; kingdom Metazoa; phylum Arthropoda; class Insecta; order Lepidoptera; family Papilionidae; genus Graphium; species Graphium colonna. The sequence goes on from JAOCPS010000013.1 coordinate 664,149, forward strand.
CCAGATATTTGATGTTGTTAACCCATGGGATTGGGCTATCCATGAGTGTGATTCCTGAGAGTTTACTCGCTCTTCCGCGAGTGAAGTATAAGGGCGGTGGTACTTCGCGGCGTGAGTGTGATCGAAGCAAATCTGTATGGATATGGAAGATATTATGCATAACCGCTTTCAAAAAAAAAACAAGAAACAAGTAATCTATCTAGATTACTTATCATTGTAGAACAAGAATAAGAAAATTATAATATTTTTTTATTACATTACATTTACTATAACAATAAATTTAAGTAATAAACATAATTAAATGAAACTAAAATTCTAACGGAATTAAAGGGCTAACGCTGCTACATGTATAGCAAAATTCTTGCCGCGTGTATAAAATGTGAATTTTGGAGTTGACCTTACGCCAAATAGTTCGAACATCACTATTATTTTCATGTCACATTTTCAATCTGTGGTTAGGCGCTTTTATCGTCAAATTATAGTGCTACATAATTTTGCTGTTCTCCTAAAGTACATAGTCATCGATATTGGGTAAAATGGCAGAAGGCCAAGAAGAACCAAAAAAGATAACAATTACTGTAAAAACTCCAAAAGAGAAACAACAAGTTGAAATTGAGGAAGATGCTGACATTAAAAAAGTATGTACAACGCTATTGGACCCTTAATAAATGGCGTAATAACATAGATATTGCACACGCAATCAGTGGTGACACTTGTTTTAATCACTCATGTACGCGAGTTTCAATTATCTTAATTTTTTAGCTCAAAGATGTACTATCTCCAAAATTCAACGCTGAGCCCGAGCAACTATGTCTTATCTTCGCTGGCAAAATAATGAATGATAGTGATACTCTGAAACAACACAATATCAAAGATGGGTTGACTATACATCTTGTTATCAAGACACCTCCTAGACCGGAGCCCGAAGGAGGCACCCGTCGTCCGCCAGGTATGCATTTCACAGTTTTTATTTATTTAATTATGTTAATAAGTAGATTTTAATTCTGACTATTAGAAAGAAGGTCAAAGGTACATTAGTATTACATACCCTTAAGAAACATGTAAATTCAATTTTGCTTACCTTCATATATATAATTTCATAAAGTTTCATCATAATTACATTTTATATGTGATTTTTAGTATTTATCGTAATTTATAAATTTTATTTATTTCCTTTCCTGGGATATAATATAGAAATAACTTAGCTTTAATAATCATATTTATAGAAAACATAGGAATTTTATTATGCCTAAATATAAACATACTTAAGCTAAAGAATCATTAAGTTTTTATTGATATGACATATTTAATTACAGTTTGTAAAATTATAACTTAACATATGTAAAACCTTACTGAAATAAACCAAATTTAATTATAAAGGAAACATCCTTCATATATTAAATATATCATTTACATTTGAATGAGTTGCTCCAAATGGGGAGGATTGAAACTGTGGAAAAAAAGCTTATGATTTTATAATTCTTGTGTAAGTGAATCTTACTATCAAACAAGAGATTATAGAACAATTGTGGCTGTCTTTTTAACATTATTAATGGCATTTAAAGTTTGTTCATTGTTTTGGATAGTTTCTTCAAATACAAATCTTAAAATTGGTTAATAAATGCCTACTTTAATATTTTAATAAATGAAAATGGTAATGTTTTCCTTCAGGGACACTAACTTTTTTTAATTTCCTAATATTTTTAATTGATAGAGAATATTAATTCATTAGTCCCATGTCATGTATGGCAAAATTTCTAGGCAATCCTTGGTTTTTAAGGAAAAACATATATAAAGTTTGTAATTTGTATGGAGATTGAGAGACAGATATTTGTTGTTTGAAATTTGTAATAGATTTAACACATATGTAGATTTTTAAAATACAAGATTTTTGTGTAAAAATAAAAAAGTGTACCTCACCTCGGAAGTGAATGGCTATCTTGCGAATCCACTTCTAACCTATTTTTTACTTTTTAATTTGGTATAAAACTTTATTGTTTAAAACAATTACAAATTTCAAGCAATTGGAAATATTTCCTAGATATAATATTTACAGTCACAATTAGGTGTCAAAAATGGCAGATTTCTATACAAATTTTAATTTTTTTTTCTCGAAAATCATGCATTGCCTAGAAATTTCGCTATACACGGTTCTAATGGATTAATGTTTTCCATCAATTAAAAATATTGACATACCAAAATGGGAAGTGTCCCAGAAGGAAAAAATTACCGTTTATATATTCTACAATATCATAGGATTTTAATGAAAATTCATTAAAAAAATGTTTTATTTGCAGCTGACATTGGGGCCACACCATTTGGATTGAATTCTCTTGGTGGGTTAGCTGGCTTGGAAAGCCTTGGCCTAGGTCAGAGTACTTTTATGGATTTACAGGTATGCGGTAAAAGGAAACTTGATACATCTAAATAGATGAAAAACAACAAATTCTTTTGTCAGTAAACCTTTTTTGAGGTGAAAGAGAACATGTTTTATATAGCTTTTGCTGTACTCCTAAGGCCACGCTCACTCAGGGAAGTACCACCACCCTTCACAAAGCCTAAAAAAAGTTACTTTATAAGCACGGCTTTCTGGGTTTCTAGCCATTCCTACCCTCTTTTTTCTCCCCAAAATATCCAATAAATCTATTTTATCCAAATTCCCAGTTTGACAAGGTGCATGCAACTCTTTGCATATATTGTGTCTATGGGCGACCGGATCACTTAGCATCAGGTGAACTGTCTGCTTATTTGTCATCCTTACTATAAAAAAAATAAACTTTGTATATTTCATTAGAATATAGGAAGTGGTATTATTTCTTGATTACGAGAAGTAATTTATAAGCTGAAATTTTTCATGGTAATTTTTATTTTTAGGCAAGAATGCAGCAGGAGTTACTATCCAATCCTGATATGCTGAGACAAGTGTTGGACAATCCTTTAGTACAACAAATGATGAATGATCCGGAGAATATGCGCACACTTATAACATCAAACCCCCAAATGCAAGACTTAATGTCTGTAAGTACTTAGTACTTTGTAATAATTAATAAAAACTTTATATTATAAAACAAAATATTTTATATAGAAAATATACAATATTATACAGAGAAAATGAAATGTTGTATGAGAGATTACAGTTAAGTTTTATTCTAAGAAATATAAAAAGAATAAATGTTAATTTTTATATTTCTTTATTTGAACTTTTAATTGAACTTACAGGTAGATTTATGCCAGTAAACTTTTCAGATATTAAGAGTATTTTTCCTATATGAGAAAAATTATTTTTCTTATTTTTAAGCATTACAACAAATAAACAATATGCACAACTTGTATGTGGAAATATTTTTTAATTTTTGAGCAGGCACATTATGATGATTAATATTCCATTATAGTATACTTCATATTCTAAAAAAAATTCTTATTAATCACACCAAAGTGATAGGCGCTTCTGTTTTATTTTAATGATTCAACTTATCTGTGATAATGATGATTTTTGTTCTTTTAAAATAAACACATAATTTTGTTCGACTTAATCTGACAATAATTACTTCCTCGTATAAAATTAACATTAAATAGTTTTTCCTATTTAAAATTGCATGTCTTTCTGGGGAACAACAACTTTGTGTTGTTGTTTCTTGGTTGTTGCTCCCAGTCATCAAGAACACCTTTGGCAGTTGTTAAAAGATGTGTGTGTGTGTCAATGCCTTCAATAATCCTGACAACAAATTCATGCAGCAAATTCAGTTTATCCCTTGTGTATAAAACTGACATTGAGGTAATATTTGGTTGGATTAGAAGCCAATCCCGAGTAATTTGGAAATAAGGCTAGGAAGAAGATACTTAAGGAAAGTATCTTATAGTAGTTGCGACTTAGCAATTATTTTTAAATTTTATGCTTTTCAATATTGAAATACATTAACTTCAAGGCTATACATACAATTTTGTAATGGGAATTTATTTTACTCAAGAACTTAGGATTACAGACTCTTAGAACAACTTGTATGAAAATCCAATTAGTCTAATGGCCAAGTTATTCAATCAAACCATACTTGTATTCCTTTTTCAACTGACTTCATAAAATTAGAGGTTCTTAATTCTACTGTTTTTTTTGTATGTGTGACAAGACAAGAATTGATTTTCAAAATTCTTTTTTTATTTTAAGAATATAGTTACAATGTGATCCCATATAATTTAGATAAAAATTGGTCCAACAGTTTCATATTTAGTCCAAATAAATAAAAAACTTGTTACACAAACAATCAATTCAAAGTTGGTGTCGTTGTTTTCTGTGGAAAATAGTTATTTATATACAAATATTATTTGGCAGGAATATCTTTTTATTATAATTTATTTGCAATAATAGATAGCAGGCCAGAGATAATCAAATGGGATTTGAATTTAAATATAAATTAAATGTATGGGATTTGAATTATAACTTTTCATATCTGAATAATAACTGATATAATAAAAAAGAATATTCATAAGTCAACTAATTTGTCGTTTTCATAAGTTTTTGAGAATAGACTTATTATATTAACTCCAGTACTTTTTGTAAAGAAAACATGAGCCTTGGGGATATTTGATAAAATGGGAAAATTGATTCTTCAAAAATAGTTTCTATTGCATTCTACATATCTAGGATCGATTTTGTAAATGTCATGTAGTTGAAACAAAATTCATACATACTCATACTTCAAATTAAATATTTCAGAATATTTAATAAATTCAAAAATCAATAATGAATGTAATGTCATAAGAAATTATGAAAATAATTACTATATAATATTGGTCGTGATGCATGAAATTTTTTGGTAGCCCTTTTGGGCATTCTCCTTTGTAATTTACGGGGGAACTTAAATAAGTTTCAACAATAAGTTAGTTCATCACACATGCCTATAACTAAACCTCTTTGATGCCAGAAAAATAAATAATGCTCATAGAAAACATATAAAGAAAAAATGTTCAAATAACAGTAATTTGACGTTTTGAGCTTTCTCATCTGGTTTTAATAATCAAAATACATAAAACTTTGAAAATTATAGTCCCCCGGATAACGTTATGCACAATATGTAAACTTTTATTTTTTAATATGTTTACAATATAATTTTTTTTGGCATATATATATTGATTGAGCAATTTCTTTATTGTAATTTGACATAAAATATGAATATCAGAAAACAATATTTATGTGGCCTCTTAAAATATTGTCCTATTTTTTATTATGCCATATTTAAGTCCACACAAAAATTCTTATTTCTTTGTGCAGAGATTAGTGATAAGCTCAACAAATAAAATACAGACAGATAAAGGAGCAAAATAAATTATATATAAGTAATATTCAAATGCTGTTATGAAATCATTTACATATATGAAAATTAAACTATTTCAAAATCATACTTGGGCAGACATTTCAATACCGAATTTTTGTAATGCATTAGCTAATTTTGACGAGGAAACCTTTGATGTATTTTGTTTATGACTTGAGTAATGGTATGGCAACATATGAAGAAATGTAGAAGGCCAAATCAATATTAATATTGATTTGGCCTTCTACATTTCTTCATAACACTGAAGAGTTTGTTTATTTGAATGTGTTTATATTAGGAACTACAGGTCCGAGTTGCAAAAAAATTTTGTGTTAGAAAGCCTATTCATTGAGAAAGGCTTTAGGCTATACAACATCTCTATAATAGCAATAAGAGCGGAGTAGTAATGAAAAATTAGGAAATTATTTTGAGGGTGAAACCTCTAGGAACAACTGGTGTGTTATAATTGGTTTCTCCAACTGACTGTATGAATTGAAGGCATGTTACATTTTTTTTTATATGTGCACTGATTTCTCAGCAAGTTACATACCAATTTTCAAAATTCTTTTTGTATTTGAATAGATATAGTGATGCCGTAGCCACATAATAATTTTTATGAAACTCAACTTAAAGTTTCTTTTTTTAAATCAACATACAGCGTAAACTTTATGTAGCTCTCTTTAATAACAAAGTTCCTAAAGCGTTTACATCACATGGCGTTGATTGGTTTAGCTCTCCTTCCATACAATAATACACTCTTTTCATCTAATGATAATTCTCTGTAACGCCATAAAATGTACAGTCCCTTTAGTGTCGTTATATAAAGTTTACACGACGACAATGCACAAAAGTGATACTAAAAATTCTCATGCATCAAGATAAAAATTATATAGTAATTATTTTCATAATTTCTTAAAACAACACGCTTCATGGATTCGATTTTAAACCAGGGGATTTAATTTAAAGTATAAAAGTATTAATTTTGCTTACCTACATGACGTAATCTTTCATGGTAATGTAGAATTTAATTTTTTAGGTAAGCTATGTAAGCTATTTTCTAGGAATAAATTTTTCAAAATTATCAAATATCTCTGAAACCCGGGGTGTTTTACAAAAATAACTTTTCAAGTAGTTAATATAATATTTGAATTTGATGCAACTTGGTATGATTTGCCATATAAAAATGGGCATAATCCTTTACTTCTTAGATATTTTAAGTCAGTTTGGCAATTTACTATAAAAATGCTTGTTAAATGTAATTGACATTTGAAAAATTTTTTTTGCAGAGAAATCCAGAAATAAGCCACATGCTCAACAATCCCGAGTTACTGCGCCAGACAATGGAACTGGCCCGCAACCCTGCAATGCTTCAAGAACTTATGAGGTCTCATGATAGGGCCCTGTCGAATCTTGAAAGCATACCAGGTAATGTCATATACTACATGTTCAATACAATTTTGATGCACTTAAGCAAAGTTTTATTGCCTCAAATTTGAATAAGCTGATGTAAAAATTTAGTATATTTTTTGTTAGGTTGAAAAGCCATAAAATCTTTCTGCTATTCTTTACACTTTTCCTTCCATTCCCATTCGTTAATACTCCTTGATTAGGTAAAAGTGCGCAAGATATAGTCTTCAACTTTTTTTGTAGGTATTTGAAATATGCAGCACAATTTATGTCAGTGATATGTAGTAAATCTCTTTTGGAGTTAACTACATTTGTAAGAAAGCATTTAATGGCCGTATGCAGCTGAATTTTCGCCATTTTCTAAATGCTGAATTTAGTCTAGTGGTAAGGGCTTTTGCTTTGTAAACCAGAGGTCATGGGTTTGAATCCCGCAAGGGAACAATAACTTTAATATGACCTGATAAGGTCCATACTTTAGCTTACAGTATAAATTATTACCATGTATATGATTGGTGAGTCATCTATCATATTAAAGGAGAGGACTTGGCACTCAATTGTCATCATTTTTGTGTACTAAAATTAAGAGCATAGTTTAAGTCAAAATTTACCAATAAATGAATGAAGTATGGCAGTACAGCGTGGTGCCTACACAGCTGAGCATACCACAGGTCATCAACCTCCCCGTGAATATGAATTGGGTAATAATCTTTTTAACTTGGATTATGTTTACTCAGTGGTAAATCAATATTTATGTTTAATCTTTATAGATGATCCCCACTCAACTTATATAGTTCTCAAAGTATTAAAAGTGACTTACCAATCACTCTGTATAAATTTAACAAATCTGTATTACTTCCAGGTGGATATAACGCTTTGCAACGCATGTACCGTGATATTCAAGAGCCGATGTTGAATGTGGCTAGCAGCATGGCCGGAAATCCATTCTCAGGCCTTGTCGATAACTCAGGTTTGTATTTTTCAATATTTAGTTTTCTGCTAGCATTATGGAAACTTAAATATAATATTTAAAATGTTATTTTTAGTAGTAACTGTCATTATCACATCGCATGTGATTTTTTTTACATGTCATTTAAGCTTTGTAAAAAATTAAATGTGCTAAAAGTACTTTATTAATTCAGAAATTAAGCTAAAATATATAATAAGAGACAGGGGATATGTTCTCAATTTTATTTATATTAACATATTTTAGAATTGGAATAGATTATATGATGTCAGCATTTGTGAGAGTAAAAGAAACAGACAAGAGGTCACTGTTTGCAAAATTCTACCTGCTTGATGGCCAGACTACAAAATAATAAATAATTTGTTGGTCATCAAAATCGTTTCAGTAGTTCCGAAAATCCGAAATAATTTCGTAATGTTTGATACAAATATTTCACCAGATGGCTTAAATTCGCGACGAACTAAGTGTAACAGTATAGGTCTTCGTCTTACAAACCTAGAATATTCTTCGAGTTGTCGACAACGCAATTACAGATGGTACAAATCCCCAACAAGGCGCGGAGAACCGTCAGCCGCTCCCCAACCCTTGGCAGCGTGGTGGTGGTGCTGGTACTGGTACAACGGGGACTGGTGGTACCAATACCACTCCTGGCACCGGTCCGGGGCTGATCAACACTCCTGGAATGCAGTCTTTGCTGCAACAGATGTCTGAGAACCCAAGATTGATGCAGTCTATGCTGTCTGCTCCGTATACTAATAGTATGTTGCAAGCCCTTGCCGCAGACCCCGATATGGCATCACAGCTCATCAATCAGGTATGTGTTTGATTTTTGTAATTTAAACTTCAAAAATTAGCCTGGCGTGAATAAGTGTTTTTACAGATTTTTTTTAGATATCATTAATTTTGTTTTTTAATTAAAAAAAAAATATTTTTTTCAGTTTTTTATTAAACTTTATTGTGAGTTGAAACATGCTGATTAGTGTTTTTAAAATGTTTATGAGCAATTTTTAAGATGGTATAACAATTCTCCTTAACCTGTTTTTCTAACAACACATAATACGAGTTACTTAATACAGCATAAAAATTTCATTACTTTGAAAACCAAAAACAATAAATAATGTAAATAATTGCACTATCATTTCATATAGAAAACAGTTAAGACCACAATTATACAAGTGGACAAAATTAATTTCATTTTTCCAAGTGAAAATTATAATGCAATAATTTTCTTTAAATTCGTAAAATACTTTTATCTCGTCTTTCTCCTAACCTTATTCCCAAATTACTTGGGGTTAGCTTCTAATGCAACCAAATACTACCTGAATATCAGCTATTCACAAAGCGACTGGCATCTGACCAATGCAACCCAAAGGGATAAACACACTTCAAAGGATAGATTAGTAGTCAGAATATTTTAAGGGCAATTTTGGCATTTTTGACAATGGGGAACAGCTTACATGCCCATCCGACGTTTGAATCATTTTCTTTTTAAGCAATCAAGTGATTAGCTCGCAATACCCTGCCCCAACCAAAAAACAACAATACCAAAGTCGTTGTGCCCCCGCGGGATTCGAACCCATGGCCTTCGGTTTGTAAAGCAAGTGCCCGTTACACTAGGCTACGGAAGTGGATGTATTAAACAACGTATATTCTACTAAATGTAAGTCATCAATACTCAAATTAAATAAAAGCAAACCTATGTGACAAGACTGTAAGAATGTCAATATATTTATTTATTTTTTAAAATATTACTTTTTTCTGCAGAACCCGATGTTCGCCAACAACCCACAACTGCAGGACCAAATCCGCACAATGATGCCCCAGATGCTCGCTCAACTCCAGAATCCAGAGATGCAACAGATGATGTCCAATCCACAGGTAGATTTCATTTGAAGCATTCCCCTATAATTCTTAAGCATGCCGCACACATAAGTTCTACAGTTGAGAATTCTGAAAATGGCTCCCAGACCAAATGCTTACATATAAAATATATCATAACGCACATACATTAGGTTTATTCAATGTATTGGATAGGATGGGTCGGGATTGAGGATTTGGATAGGGTAGGAGTGGGGAAAGAAAAGGGTAGGCGTGGCCATCCAGCATCCTCAAGAGTCATGCATACTTTATTTTATGCCGACTTTACAAAGGGCGGTGGTACTTCCACGGGCAAGTCCAACTTCCACTTTAAAAGATGGAATGGTCCCATAAAATTTTAAGGAAAAACGATTAAGTAGTTTTCCATTCAATTAAAATAACAAATTTGAATTTATGGTTTTTTGTGCGTATTTATGAAACAGTTTTGAAATTTCTTTTTTTATATGATAGAGCAATTTCTGTATATAGAGGCCCATAAAATTTTCAAAAAAATCGGTTCAATAGCTATCGGCAAGTTGCAATATTTTTGTATCAAATAAATAACTCGCCAATATTTTATTTCCTAATAAATCACTCGCTAACTCCGCCCGCAGGCCCTCAGCGCCCTCCTGCAGATCCAGCAGGGTGTAGAACAGCTGCGCTCCGCCGCCCCCTCCCTCGTGAACAACCTGGGCCTGGGAGTGGGCGCCGGCCCCCCCCCCCCCCCCCCCCCCCCCCCCCCCCCCCC
>JAOCPS010000013.1:696945-711392 GCA_025505425.1 Graphium colonna
TTTTATCGCGGTTTATTTTTAAATTTTATCACCCGACGTTTCGAACCCTTTACAGCGTTCATGGTCACGGGTAAAATTTAAAAATAAACCGCGATAAAATCCGTAAAGTTGTTTAATTTAAAATAACCTTTCTTTAGGTACTGTCGCGTACGTAAAGAAAGGTTATTTTAAATTAAACAACTAAAGTAAAGTTGACAGACAGACGCGACAGACCATAAATGTAAACGTAAGTTCAAGTGCAACAAAAATACTTGGCATCAATAATTCACGTCGTGGCATGCGGTCGCGAAGTCCAAGGTTCGAGTTTCAAAGACATCCATAATTACCATTTAAATTATTCAGGGGGTTCGTGCTTCGGCGTGAGAGAACCGCCACATTTGTCACAATTGAGTTACAAGTAGTTCGATATTACAAACTTTTATCATGAAAAATTTGCGTTGAACCTGTAATCTTGTGTAAAGGTATGTAATTACAATATTCAGACTTATTGATATTTAATTTTATAGATTTGTGAATGTCTTACGATATTAATGGACAGCACTCGGTACTCGATTGTCATCATATTCGTGTAATAAAATTAAGGGCAGAATTTCAGCGCAAATTTTCCAATAAATTAATAAAGTGTGGGGGTACAGCGCGGTGCACACAGCTGAGCACGCCGCAGGTCATTGACCTCGCCGCCTCCCCGTACGCGCTCGGGTGAACATGAATTGCTTAATAACTTTAGATTATGTTTTCAGTGGTAAATCATTATTTATTTTTAACAATATTTTTATTCTTCATATATGATCCTCTGATATAACAATTTAATATATATATATATATATAATATAAATAAAATATTGAAAGAATTATAGAAATATTAAAAAAATTGAAATAAATAAAATAATGAAGGTGTGTTGTATTCTCTAGAAAATATTAAAATATTTTATACAAAAAACAGCGAAAAAGGACTTCAAACACCTTAGAAGCGAATATTCGTGAAACAATATTTTCAGTTATTTTAATTTAATCCAGTGTGACCGATTTTTGTGAAAAAGTTATGAACGGATTTTTCAAATAAAAAATAATTTAAAAAATCGGTCCATAACTTGTGGAGAAATCGACAAACATACATTAAACAAAAAACATATGGTTGAATTCAGAACCTTGTTCTTTTTTGAAGTCGATAGAAAAAAGCTTAAACCTAAACATTTCTGTGTATTTGTGAAAAGGTGCAACACAGGGTTGGGGGGAGGAAGGGGGTAATAGCTGACCCCAGCCGCCACACTATTGGAAAATTTGGGCTAAAGCTATGCCCTACTTTTATTACATAAGTATGATGACAATTGAGTACAAAGTGCTCTCCTTTAATATTGTTGGTGATTTGACCAGTCACCCTGTATAAACTGAAATACAGACATCAGTAGTTTTTACTAATGCCACAAAGAAAAAGGCTTTATGTGTTTACATATACGTGGGAAAATCAGTCTGAATTAAAATATACAAAAATTCCACAAAGAATTTAGACTAGCTTATCTGATATCATTCTACAACTGTTAATTGCCGAGAAGTATAATCTGCAGGCTCAGGAAGTATCATGTACTGAAATGCAGCCGACACCGACTAATTCAATGCTTAATTGTAGAACTTTGGAAAGGGAAAGACAAAACTTAAACCATTTTAAGACATATAGCTTACTATGAGAAAACAACAAGATTATTAACACAGAAAATTATCAAAAACCAAAAATATAACTTCAAAAATAATATCAAAAATATTAGAAAAGAAATAAAGTGAGAAAGAACAAAGTTATAAATCACTCATCATCAGAGTTAAAATTTTACTGGATATATACAATAAAATATCAAAATAAACACATTTATCTCTCAAATGTTGATGCTACCGCAAATGACTAATGTTATCATACCATACTTAATATATTATATGTTATTAATAATCTAATATAATGACTTTATATGTGGGAATCATATGTGAAGAATAAAAATAAATATTGATTTGTAATTTAAAGCTAATAATGTAATCTGAAGCTTAAAAAATAATTACATAATTTATGATTTTCCAAACGGACGGTCGATGGCCTCGCGCGTACCAACTGATAACAGCCGCCACACTTCATTCATTTATTGGAAAATTTGGGCTATAAGCCCCTAATTTTATTACATAAATATAATAACAATTATATTTATGTAAAAAAAATGTTTTATTTTAATGTCCTTTTATCAACCAAATGTTTTATTTTAATGTTCTTTTATCAAATGAAAGAGGTAAATTTTTTGATTTTTCTGTTATAGTCTAATGTAGTAAACATTTTTTTAGACTTAGAAAGAAACTCTCGAGTGGTATACATATGTTTGCCATTAAAACAGTGTTTTCAGTTTTAAAGTGTGATAAAATCGGCGAATAGAGGTTAATAGATAAATTTTTTGTACCTATCTTCATACATAAACATAATTCATCAGTATAAGTGTATATCACTGAACTCCTTCTAAGCAGTTAGGCCCATTTTAGTAAAATTTTAAGTATGTATTTAGTTGGAGTCCTAGATGGATTTTAATTCATAATTGAATAGAAATTTAGGACAGGATAATCTGTCTATCTGCCAGTATATACATAAAATAGATTTAACCTAGTTAAACCCATCGCCAACGAGAATTAAAGTTTAAATAAGTAATTTGACTAAACCTAATGCAACAACATTTTTACTAATGCCACTTAAACTATTTAATAATAAAAAAAAACAAGAAATATTTGTAAATAGTGAATAATGTTTCACTGTTTATTTCTAAATATTTGTAAAAGGCAAACAATAATAAATGATAGGCGAAATTCGCTCATGTTCATGAATAAGAAAGTATAAATATTTGCGGTCTCTATAATATATCATAATTAAAAAATACTTTATTCTTTAAACTTTTATGTAATTAATCTAAAAACGCAGAAACTCTTCACTTAGCCAATGCAATTAAGAAGATATTAACATCAAAACGGTTACGTACACAATTTTTGTTTATGAAGTCATATTTTTAAAAGTGAAAGTACCTAATTTTGACAACTACTAATAAGAGTGAGTGTTAGTTAAACAGTCATATAATTTAACTTACTTGTTAAAGTTTCCCTAAAACGATTTCGGGTCACGAGTTATCACTGTAGTAAATATTCACTTTACTATTTTGGCAAATTCACACTTGCAGTACTTTACAATCATTATACGCGTATTCTGACATTCAACACACACTCATTGATGACATTTAATACAGTGAAGATAGGCACAGCGTATATAGTAGTTATACGGACAATATTAGATTACAACGGTAAATCTTTTTTGTGCTATATAACAAATGCTACAATTTAAATATTGTATACATACAGTTACTGGTACTAGGTGTAAAGTCAATTTTAAGTTATACTAGTCTCTTTTTTCCCAGTTGTAAAGACTAACAATATAATAAAGTTTTTTTTTTATTACGATAGCTTATTTATCGTTATCATTCCATGATTTGAAATACCAATGCTATATATTTTATAAAACTAGTTAAAGTTGTTCTGCCCGGGAAATTGCTATTAACCGATCGCCGAACAATGAATTTGAATCTGCGTGTGAATAAAAATTCACTTCATTAAGATTTTCAAATTTTATCATATATATTTTTTTTTGTCGCGGGCATCATTTATGCTGGCCAGAAGAGCCTCTGCAGATTCGACGGACTTGCGGTGGCCAGCGCTTAGGGCTCCTGGTCTAAACCTCGTTTAAGAGTGACTAGCTCGAGTGCTCCCAGAGGAAATCTCGGCTCGGGCCGTCACTCTGCGTGTATTACCGGACTTTTGGCTAGTATGTGCTCCGTGATGCGGTGCATTTGATGAGTGCAAGAATGTTTGGCTCGAAAGCCGAATTGTTCTGGGATAGGAAGCCCTCGTGCATCCATAAAGTTTCGTAAGGGGGCTAGGACTAATCTTTCGTATATTTTTTCGAAGGTTTTCAAAAGACTAATCGGGCGACATGAAGTGGGGTTGGTGGCTGGTTTGGAGGGTTTGAGGAACCTTATAACCTCTGCGTTCTTCCACTCTGTGAAAAAGAAGCCTTCGGTTATTGCCGCGTTGTATATTACGACCAATAATTGAATGATGGCAGTGGAAAGGAGTTTAGTCATCTTATTGGTGATGCCATCAGAGCCTGGGGCTTTACGTGGTCGTAATTTTTTAATGATATCCTCAACTTCGCCGCAAGTAACCGGGGAATCGCGATCGCGTAACGGCTTGTTTGCCTTTTTTACTTATGTTAAGCTATATGTTAAGTTAATGCTATATGTTAAGCTACAACTGTTAGCCATAGAAGCTTCAAACATCCAAATAGTTGTGTGCTCTCATCCTGGAGTGGATGAAACTACATGAGTGGCCGAGGTTTAGAAGAAGAAAAAAAACGTAAAGACGAAGGAGTATTATGATCTGCTGGCAAACTTACACACTATAACTTACAAACTCATACAAACAAACCGGCTTTATTTTAAGTAGGAATTCTAGTTATTTTATCGTGCTGCAAAACATATAAAGTATAGAATAAATTATGCAACCGAAATCACAACGGTATTGAAACCTGAAGTATTTCCTGTAAAAATAGAATAATGAAATTTACCGAGATGTATTGTTTTACAGCATATATAAAGAAATAAAAATTAGGAAATAATAAATTATATATCACATATCACAGTATATATTCATATCACAGTAATAATAGTTATAAACTTATTTACGGCATGGAGTTTCAAACAGTATAGTTTGTATTTATATCCAGTTTACCTTTACTTTAAAGCAATTTTCAGTGTGGAAAGTCTGAGATGATTGATCTTTATGACTAATACAAATTACTTTATATGCATCTGTTGTAGTTTTTTTCATATTCCATGGTGATTTCTTTTTTCAATTTCAGTAAGTAGTTAATTATATACTGCAAGAAAAAAATCTTTCTTCTTCCTTTTACTATAATGGCTCCACCAAGAGTGTCTTGGTGATTCTGCCAATGTCAATATGGGATAAAACAGCAAATAGATTAGTGAACCGTCTTATTTACAGTTATAGAATAAAACATAAATTATAGGGATTATAGGATGTTTTTAAATAATATATGTAAAGTTATGTAAGATTTTAATAAAACAGGGTTCAGAGAGAGTTAGGAGGTAAGAAATATGAACAGGCCTGGGAAAGTTTGAAGGTAGCATATCATAAAGAGTAATAGTAAGATTTGGACAGAAGGAAAAAAATGTTCTAGTGTGCCTTCAGCCAAGCCACATTGGCAAAGTGATTAGTCACCAATATGTCATTTATCCAGAAATATTCGAGAGCACACATGTCGTAAACGAAGGCGATCATTATAGAAGTGGCTTTTTGGTTGAGAAATTTATATTTGAGAGCCACGGCCTAGATGGTATATTCGGCTGAATGTTACCATAATACAAGAAATCGCTCATGAAAATAATTGTGGACATGACAGTTGACAGATAAATAACAGTTGATATTTGACTTTGACAAATGATATCTTTTTGAGGTTATAAAATTTAGTTACGAATAAAAATAAATATTGGATTTTACATAAACTGCGAATAATATGGGTGAATATTACAACGTAGTGCCCTGGTATAACAACAAAGAATGGAATCAACTTTATTCAGACATTTATTCACCCGATTCAACATTTACGACTAAAGAAGAAGCTCTTAAATCATTGCTCATTTGGAAAGCCAGGTGTCCGTTATTGCCTTCTGGTATTGAATCTACGTTAACATTGCTAGAAGTATATGTCCAGGATGCTAAATTGTGTGATACGATTGACGATCAAATGATCCGCCTAGCTTATTCGACCGCTATAATGCGGTTTGTTAACCACATGTTAGATTCTCAAACCGCTAAGGGATCTAGTTTGTATAAAGCTGCTAAGAGCTTAAGTGTACCGGATTGGATTGTAGACTTACGACACGATACGGCACATGGTAGTAGTTTGCCTTCAATTGAATTACTCAGAGAGGCGGCTTCTGTAGGCTTAGATTGGCTTAAGTGTAATTATTGGGAAAAACACAAACCATTTGTTAACGACTACGTATGTGGACAACTAAATGAGGGATATGGAGAAGAGTCCAAAATACCTGTTTTAATAAATTTCTGTTTTTCATTAAGTATTTGTGCACACTCTAAACTGAATATCAAAAACTTAGCTGACATTCCTGATGTAAATATGAGAGAATCTATTATAAATGATATTCAAGATTTGTTCCACGATGCCATTGACATATCTAATTTAAAAAAGGTCTCTATTAGCTCATTAATCAATTTGATGAATGCAAACTCGAAGCGTTTATTAAGATCTAAAAATACTTCTTTATATGTAAATACAGCATTGCTTGGAAAAGATTCAACGTTTTTATCTATGGAATTGTTACATGTTTTGAGCAAAGGTAATTTTCGAAATCCAACTGGCCTCAGTAAGCATTACATACATTGTTTTGAAGTATTACTTTCATTTCTACATACTCATGATTTGCTTCAAGACTTTATATTTGAGCTTATAAAAATCACACAATGCAACAATGAAAATGACAGAAAACGCTGGCTTGCTGCTGTATGGATTTCTGAAATACTGAAGGCATTGAAAAAATCAAATCAATTTGTACAAATGATGAAAATGTAAGTATTTTTTATTCTTCTTGTCTTATTTCCAAATCACTTGGGGTCAGCTTCTATCCAACCAAATATTACCTGAATATCAGTTCTTAAGCAGAAAGACTAGCATCTGATCTCTGTAACCCAAAGGGAGAAACTGTATTTAAAGGATGAACTAGTTGTTGAAATTGCAAAATATTCTGATAATATATCATATCATTGCCTGACCGCACTGGTAATTTTATCACACAAAACTGAAAATGATTTTTATTTGCAAACAATTTTAGTCAATATGTGATGGTGACTAGTACAGATGAAAAGTGAAATTTCATTTAAAAATGTAGTTTTCAAGAAAAATTTATATAAAGTTCATAGTTTTTATAGAGTGCTGCTATTGCTGACAACTGGTCACAACTTGCATTAATAATTTTTTTTAATTGATTGAAAACTGTAACAGATTTATTGCATGTAAAAATTATTAAAAATCAAGATTTCTGTGTTAAAATCAAAGAAGATCTTTAGCATTTGTGTTCTAATTTGCTACAAAACTGCTCAATTTATCATTTCATGATTAATATGTAAGGAAAGCCCCTAAGTGGGTTCATGCATAGAAGAAATAATTTTTTTTTTTTTTTTCAGAAAATAGTAATTAGCAAAAAATTTCACTTTACATAACTTTTTTAGTTAATTTAGCTCAATAATTACAATCTTTGTACCTCATATTTTGTGACTTATTAAATATTCATTGTTTTTTGGCATATTAACATTGTATGTTAAGTCTCTAATTATGCTCATGTATACAAAAACTGCATCCTTTTCAGGAAACAATCAACTGACATAACAATGAAAAGCAAGAAAGATCTTCGGTCACTGTTTCACCACTGGTTTCCAAGTGAAAAAGGTGTTGGACTTTTATTAGATCTCTTTAAACCAGTCCCAAAAGGTTTAACTGACATAATTGTACTAAGGCCAATTATTTCATCATACAATGTGTATCTCACATATTTCATAAAAGACATTCTCAACCTAGTCGAACCACAATTGCCACTAGAAATAAGGGATAAAATATGTAAATTGGCAAAAGTGATATCGTCTTCGTCAAAATCATATAAATACAGAGATGTAAAACCTTCTCAGACTAAAGTTTATACAGTTGAAGATGTGAAAGCTGCCACAGATGGTGTTGTCATTAGTATTGATGATGATGTTGAAATGGTAGCAGATGTTTTACTTGATACCGAAGAAAATAAGAGTTTATCTCGAAATCAAGTCAGTTGCGGTATTTGGCAGATTGTTTCTAAGAACTACAACTGGTCTGCATGTCCTATAGGAAAATTGCCATGGAATAAAGATAGTGGTTCAAATGAGACTGAAATAAACCTTAATGAATCGGAACAAATGGAAACTGATGATATTTCAATAAATTAAACACAATTTCTACAGCAATTGTTTATTTTTTATACTTGTATACGGTTTAATGGTTTGGTTACATTTCATTGTATTGACATCATAGAGCACTAATAAGTAAAACAATATACATGTAACTTAGCTAATTCTATACATAATACAGGTAATAAACACATAGAGCGACTTTAAAATTTATTTTTAAACGGCAATAAGAGAATACAGCATTGGTCCTTAGGGTATGAAATTCTTTTGTTTAAAAAGTATCTACAACATGTAGTATGACCACCAAAGGTATAACAATTCCATTACGAAAATATTGACATACAATTATTTGTGATACAGAAATTTATTTTTTAAAATATAGCCATATTGTAATAGTATTACTTAACATTTTTATTATACCGATGCAAATTTTTTTATAAAATCCCAATTTATTTGTTTGACACACAAGTTCCGTTACTTACAATATTTTCCTGCTAGCCAAATCATAGTGTATTTTTTTTCATTTAGCCTATAAATAAAACGAGACACTAGCAATATTATTATTCCTTACATAATTGTATTTACAAATTTCTTATTATACCACCCAACTTCACATTTTTTATCAACCTTTACAGAATAACTTAACATCAAATATGAGTATATTACTAACAAGAACACTACACGCTCAGTAGCATCTACATTTATTATATAAAACGTCATAACTTTGCCAAAATATGTGACTGATGTTCAAATAACAATATTTTAATACAAAGATCACTAACATTATGTAGATAACACCAATAACAGCCAACATTTTTACAGATGCACTGCTGAAAGCAAACTAGTGAAGGCACAGAAATTACAGTACATTCATTACTGCGACACAACCCCAATAAAAGAATTTAACATTTAAAAAATTACATGTTATAGGAATTTTGTTCATATTCATAGAAAAGCCTACATGTTAACACTACAATGTTCTGATTGTCATGAACTGCATCGGTTAAGTATCAAGGTGTGAGATTCATTTATAAAGTAATATTGAACTGTTCATTTATCAAGTTTATTTTCACAGAAAGTTATAAAAACCGATTTCAAACATCTTAAGTGTACTTTCAAAACATATCTTCTCCATTCTTTCGATTTCTGAAAATTTTATGGGACCATTTTGGAAGTATATTCTATTAGATAAAAAAAAAATAGAAACATCAAAATTTAGAACCCTCCTTTTGTGATATTGGTTAAAAATGTCAAAGTTTTTCAAGAGGCTCTGATTTTGGGAATTGAAGCGATATTGGGTTAATCATTAGCTTTTTTCCATGAAATAGTTCGTTGTTTGAAATACTAAGCAAGTCTATCTATAATTCTATATATAAACCTATTTAAAAAGCAGATATAGTATTTGTGACTTAACAATACATCGATATCTTATTAATAGACAGTCTTTTAAGATATAATAGCAAATAAAAGCAAGGTACTATTGGTAATACAACTGTTCCAACATAGAATGGATGGAGGTTGGATCACAGTTTGTGATATACCCGAAGCATGCTTTAATGATACGATTTAGTTACAAACATATTGACAGTTATATGAAAATTTTATTACATGTTTCTCCATGCAGCATAGTCAAAAAGGCATATGTGAAATACTATTAATATTGACACACAAAATTTAGGCCAGTAAACCTATAGTTAATATTCTTGACAATAATTTTGTTTACAGGCAGATTTGTATATGGGTAAAAAGGCCAAACATAAGTAAAGTAGAAGAATATAACAATGCGGTCTTATACATACTAAGGCCAGATATTATGTATAATCAGTTAAAACTGGTCAAAATTATTATAAAATTAGAATAACCTCATTTCCGACCCTGTTTACTTAAAAAGAAGTAAATTTTTTATTTCACTATGACTGAGATTGAAGTTCATTTTTTTTAAAGAAAATATAAACAAAACAAAATGTGCACACAAGTTTCCATTAAAAATTTAAACAATTTTTTCACAATATTAACAATAAAAGGTTAAAAATTATATATAGCTAATAGTCCTGATAATATATATGGCTTAATTAACAATCACATTTCAAATCGAATAACAAATTTACAATAAATATAAAATATATCCTAAAATAAATGTGAGTCGCGCGATATATTACAAAATTATGAATAATCTCAAAATATTTTTTAATGGTAATCTAATGAGAAAAGGGTAGCACTCGGTACATTCATTAAGCTCTTCTCGGATATCCTTTAATAAAATCCAACAATTAGGTAACAAACTAACTTGTTTAATCATTTCTAAATAAACTTTATGTTGTAACCCTTATTCAGGTTTGCCCATAAATATATAAGTACCAAATATAAACCAAAAAGAAATTAAATGGAAAATAACAAATTCTCTTTGTACTTCATAATTTACTTGAAAACTTAATAAAACAACACAATTTTGTTTGTTAAGGTTTAAAAATTATGAACAGTATTCATTATATTTTCTGAAATTAACAGTTGTTACTTAATTCGTTAAAAATTTTAAAAACTTAAAACTGATGGCAGTAAGTGATTGTATTTCAAAAATTCGGCAAAAATTAAAAATGTAATGCAATATACTTGTAGAATAAAACTTAAGATAAAATATTACTTTCTGAATACTATTTATTATATAAACTCATTACAATTTTGGTTAAGTTTTCTTTGGAAACACCAATTTTGTTTTAAAATATAGTTATATATTAGGCCTTGCTAATGTAGCTGGAGCATGTATTCAAAATAAGGCAAGATCTTATTGACCATAACAACAGTCATAAAGTACTGGTACATAGAAAAGCAGGTTGTTTTCATTATAAAAAAGAAAATACCATAACGAAAACATGTAAATGTGAAAATTAAAAATTCTTTTTTTCTGTACTAAGGCGAAAAGATAATTAAGACAAAATAAAAATTCTCACTAATAAGGATTTGAGCATTTTGTCGTCTTCCTTAACTTATGATACAAATTATAAATACTAAAAGAATAAAAGTCATTGCTATTCTAAAGTCTACATGGACTTTGCCACCTGATTATAAATACTTGCCGATGACACATAGATAACTAATTCCCTATAGATATTGCATATAACATAAGTAACATGGAACACACCTGTGCAGAAGCATATACAGTAATACCCCTATAACACATTGGTTCCGCATTATAGGAAAACTCTTTGTAGGAGTATTCTTGCAAGAGGATTTCTAAATTTATAATTTAATATTTTTTTATTTATATACTGTATGTACAAATGATTTGATTTGTATAAATTTCGCAGTTATATATATAAACATATATATAAACACGTTTTATACGAGGGATATGAAAATGAGTAATATGAGTATATATGTGTTATAGGAAGGATTACTGTCTGACTAAGAATCATAGATATACAAAACAAGCCCTAGATAGACAGCTTGGAACAAAAGTAACATTTAAAAAACCCATCCTTAATTATACATGTCAAAGCCGTGAATGACATCATTTTTTTGTTTTGTAAATTTAGATTTTATGTATGTGCATGTAGAATGTACATGCAAAATTTATAGGGTATTTGGTTATCTATGTGATGACACCATGACAACATACAGGAGTTTTATATAGTGATGTGCTGGATCTTTAAATATGAATATTTATATATTTGATCCGCGGTTACTGTTCTTAATTCTCATACTTTATTAAGTTTGCCACTTAATTAAACTTGTTATAAAGATAGTTGATTTTAGTAACTACAGAGTTATCTACTGAGTTTAGTATCATAGTAAGATAATGGTTTGCAATATAATCTTAACAAAATTATTTTTCATATTTAACTTTTTATGTATAGAATTTCATTTGTTTATTGAAAATTAGTACCATAACATATCCGCTAAAAAAGAAACCAATTCCAATCTTTTTTAAATATTTGGATACCTGGCACATCACTAATATTACATTTACCTTTCATTTGTCCATGTTTTTTTTTTCTTTACACCATAATAGGATCGTCTGATGATAGCTGACGGTGCAACAACCTTTGTGAACGAAGTGAAGCCGATCCCGTACTCAAGTCATCTGTGCTACCAAATTCTCCATCATGGTCTGTTGTAGACAGTAGGTCGTCGTCCGATGTTGCCCTAAAATTTTAATAAAAAAAATATAATTAATATGATGAAATATATAACTAATATATTAGTTGTACAGTAATATGGTAACCAACTCCATAGCCTATGATTGCTTCACAAACCGGAAGGTCGTGAGTTCAAACCCTCGTGGAGACAACAACTTTATGTTGTTGTTTCTTGGTTGGGTTAGGGCAATGCGCGCTGATCACCCAATTGCCTGAAAAGAAAGATGATACATGCGTCGGATGGCCATGTAAAGACTAGGTCCCGGTTGTCAAGAACATCTTTGGCATTAAAGGATGTCAGTGCCTTCAAATATCCTGACTACTAATCCATCATTGGAGTATAGTTTATCCCTTTGGATTTTGGTTGCGAAGGTCAGATGCCAGACACTCTGTGTAAAAGCCGATATTCAGGTAACATTTGGTTGGATTCGAAACCGACCCTAAGTAATTTGGGAAAAGGGCTAGGAGGGAGATGATCTGCTGTAAAGTAAAAATAATATTTCAATTGTAATTTAAAGTAGAAAAGTAATGTTTATGAAGTGAATTATATCAGGATGACTTGATCTTCGCAATATGTGACAATGAAGCAGTATTCAATTTAAAATTGAATAAGAGCCATTATAGCCGTAGTGCATTTGGAGTTAACATTATAATAAAAACATTTATTTAAATCTGTATAAATACATATTTTGTAATAAAACTCATATACTTCTGATATGGTCTTATATAATTTTCGGCAAAATAGGTTGATTAGTTTTTATCTAAAATCAAAATAACATAGTATAATTTATTTTATAAGCATAAAATATACCTATATAGAATAATATATTAACAGATATTGATAAAATTAGGTACATTTGTTACCCGCAAACTAACAAGCCCCCTGAATAATCCATGCAATTTACTAAACATGTCCATAGCCAAGTGGAATAGATCCTAAATTTGTAAGCCAGAGGTTGTGAGTTTGATTATTGTGGGAGAACAATAACTTTGTGTTGTTGTTTCTTAGTTGGATTAGGGCTGATCACCCGATTGCTTAAAATAAAGATGATCCATTCGTTGGATGCACATGTAAAAAGTAGGTCCTGTGTCTGATCTCTGCCGGTCGTGTCGGATATTCATCCCATCTTGCTATGAGAGTTAAGGAGCAGATAGTGCGCGTACACTTGTGCACTATAATATCTCTTGCGCTGTAGGCTGATGTCTGAGTAGATTTGGCACCGTGGCAGAAATTCGGTCATGAGGACTTCAACCCACAAAACATTGGAATAATCACCTGATGAGCGTGGGCAGATTGTTGGTCAGTATCTCCTTCTCTTTCTGTATCTCGCTTATATGTCCCTCCAGCAATTGTTGTTCTGCTCTCGGTGCGTGTGCAGCACAACGCAATGACCATAAGCGATGAGATGCGGTGTGGCAGGCGGTGTCTAGGGTCGCTATGTCTTGTAGCATGCCGCGTACCTGAGAGAATATAATAAAGAAATATTCAAGTAAAACTTGCTGGTATATGCAGTTTCCCAAGATTTTGCGGTTTCACCAGCGTAAAATTGTGTACACGTGTGTACCACCTGTACCTTGTTTGCACTTAAGTATGTAAATGTATTTTTTCTACGCGTTTATATCATGTGTCTGCGTATGTTACTTTCGAACACGTGTGTATTTTGTATACCTTGTGTACACATATGTATCTTGCCTACTCATATGTACCTTGTGTCCACGTTTGTTCATTGCCTACGCGTATGTACCTTGTGTACGCGTATGTACCTTGCGTTCCCGTTTGGGCCTTGCCTACTCATATGTACCTTGTGTTCGCGTTTGTTCATTGCCTACGTGTATGTATTTTGTGTACGCGTATGTACCTTGCTTTCGCGTTTGTACCTTGTGTCCGCGTTTGTTCATTGCCTAGGTGTATATATTTGTGTACGCGTATGTACCTTGTGTCCACGTTTGTTCATTGCCTACGCGTATGTATTTTGTGTACGCGTATGTACTTTGCGTTCGCGTTTGGGCCTTGCCTACTCATATGTACCTTGTGTTCGCGTTTGTTCATTGCCTACGCGTATGTATTTGTGTACGCGTATGTACCTTGCATTTGCGTTTGGGCCTTGCCTACTCATATGTACCTTGTGTCCACGTTTGTTCATTGCCTACGTGTATGTACCTTGTGTACGCGTATGTACCTTGCGTTCCCGTTTGGGCCTTGCCTGCTCAAATGTACCTTGTGTTCGCGTTTGTTCATTGCCTACGTGTACGTTTTTTGTGTACGCGTAT
>JAOCPS010000013.1:741175-753698 GCA_025505425.1 Graphium colonna
ACACACACACACGCACACGTATAGTGTGTTTGTTTTAACGATTTAATTTTCAGAATGTAGTAGTCTAAAATAAAAACTACTTTCGTATTATACACATGTTCTTGGTGAATTTGAAAATGATAACATTAGCATCACGATATGACCCTTTGAAGCGGAGCTGAATATATAATTATAAAAATATAAAACCAAGAGAAACTTTATTAGCTTACAAGTAATATATTATACATACATGTCCCATGTCTTTTTCTTCCTTTTTTAGCTTCTTATGGTCGGGTTCCGCCGGGCTCCTCGTCCTATACTTTTCCCTCTCCCCCGGAGATATAGAATTTCTCTGTAACAAACACAACACAAAAATAAATAAATAAACCGCACACACGATTTACAAATAAAAGCAAAAAACAGCCTATTATTTAAATTATGCTACTGCTGGGCAAAGGTTTCCTCCAGATAGTGTGATGTCCAAATACGGTTTGGGGAACTTCACATATCTTGGAAATTATTTTTTTGATATGTAGGTTTTGACACAGATCACGTGGTAAATCAGAACTTATTCGTCGCCTTATTCCCGAATTACTTGATGTCACCTTCAAATCCAACCAACTGTATATTGTGTGAATATCAGTTTTTACGCAGAGCAACTGGCATCTGACCTCCGCAAACCAAAGGGATAAGCTGATTTTGAAGGATGGATTAGTTGTCAGGATATTTGAAGGCACTGACATCACATAACGACTGCCAAAGATCAAAGACTGCTGTGGACAACGGGAACCGACTTTTTACGTGCCCATCCGATGCTTGGATCATCTCACTGAACAGGCAATCGGGTGATCAGCCCGCATTGTCCTGAACCAACCAAGAAAAAAAACACAAAATCTTTGTCCCCTTAACCCTCAAAGCGCCATGGGACGGATATCCGACACGATCGGAGAGAGATCAGGCGCAGGACCGACTTTTTACATGCCCATCTGACGCATGGATAATCTTTTTTTCCAGGCAATCGGGTGCCCGCATTGTCCTGACTCAACCAAGAAACAAAAACACAAAGTCGCTATTTCCCCGCGGGATCAGAATTACCTACGACTTCCGTTTTATCAAGATGAAGAGATTTGTGGTAAATCAGCACTTAAAATTGCACTTAGAAAATTAACAATTTTATTTCTGGGCTTTGAACCCAAGTCGATTCGAGTAAACAGCGTCGCGCATTGTCCAAGCGCCCGACCACTGAGCTACCACGGCTCCATTTTCCATACTAGTTAGCAATACAAATATACGAACAAACACAATCATAGCTCTTTATATAGATGGGGCAATCAATCGATCATTGTTCGCAAATAAATCGGCGGTGCGGTCGATATAGATATCAAAACAGTGAGGCAGAACAAACTGACCGCATGATTAGCCCGGGCGAGGTATCCCCTCCCTAGTGGGGTAGGGGTGGGCTGATGAAATAATCATATGTGACGGCCAGTGATGTCCTGCGTACTATTACAGTACCGGTACCGTAATTTAGCCTTCCGTACCATGTACCATCGTATTATAAAGTGAATGTTCTGGTTCTAGTCTGTTTGAATAGGACACTTTAGTTCACATAGATATATAATTACTTGTCGTTACGTCGTTCGGAGGCGGTATTATTATACGTATAATATTGTCTAAAAAATACCGCCTCCGTAGGCTAGTAGTATGGGCCCTTGCTTTGTAACGCGGAGATCGTGTCGCGGGGGGATAATGACTTTGTGTTGTTGTTTCTTGGTTGGATTAGGGCTTTGCGGGCTTATCACCCAATGGCCTGAAAAATGAAGATGATACGTGCGTCGGATGGGCATGGAAAAAGTCGGTCCTGCAGCTGATCTATCTCCGGTCGTGTCGGATATCCGTCCCATCAGGCTATGAGAGTAAATGAACAAAGAGTACACTTATGTTCAAACGGCAGACGGTTCACCTGATGGTAAGAGATCCCGTCGCCCATAGACAAACGCAACATCTGGAGAGTTGAGTGCATTGTCAACCTGGGAGATCGGATATAATAGGTTTATTGGATAGAATAGGGTCGGGAATCAGGATTTGAAGGGGAAAGGAGTGGGAAAAGAAAAGGGTAGACGTGGCCATCTGGCATCGCCAAAAGTCATGCATACTTTATTTTATGCCGACTTTATAAAGGGCGGTGGTACTTCCCCGGGGAGCACGGCCTCAGAAGTGCAGCAAAAGCTGTGAAAAGTTGTTATGCTCTATCACCTGCAAAATGATGATGGTTGAAAATGGTCAATAAAAACTAATTATAAATAAAATGTACAGCAAGTTTCTCAAAACTTTATATCAATACCATTATATTTAATTGAATAAATCTTTATCAACAACTTAATAAGTAGTAAAATTATATCCCAATTTTTGCACTTTGCCTGGAGCTGACTGTAAGATAAAGCTAAAAGGGAAGATATGAAGGCGTTTTCTTTTTTTTTCTTTCTTTTGTGCGATATACGATGCCAAAAGGTAATAATTGAATTTAATTATCTCCAAAGATAAGCAAATTCAATAGTCACATTTTAACTGTATGAACGTAACCAGTATTGTCTAGTCAGAAGTGTTGTGTTCAAATTACAGGACACTTCCTATCATCACCGTAATCAAAAACTTGGTAACTTTTATGAAAACAAAACGGACTACGTAAAAAAGAGCATATTTATTTATACACAATTTTTGTCATGCTCGCTTATTCTCTACTGAGGAAATACCACCGCCTCACTTAACTCAGCGTAAAATAAAGTATAAAGAAAAATAGGAAAAAATATAAATAAGGCCTAAGATGGCTTTGTTAACGTTCTTATCCAATTAATTTCCTGTTTCAAAGCTAAATATTTTTCTATTCCATTTTGGCAATAACCCATTCCTTTCAAAGCTACTATCATACAAGTTACTCTACGTATGTGGGGGATGATTATCATAAAGTGAAAAGTCTACTCAATCATCAAATTTTCGCTCTGTAAAATAAAGATTTGTAATAAAATAGAAAGTGCTATATATCGTTATTATACCCTAGTGGCATTAACATTTTAATTTTAATATTTACCTATAATAGTTTTAATTTGAATATATGAATATAAAAGTGAAAAGAAAAAATAAATTGAGGGGTTGAAAACAGTTCGTATCTATACGATGCGAAGAATTAAAATGTTTAAGCAGATTCACAAAATCAACGCTAAAAAGATATTATACCCAGATAACATACAAAAGTAAAAAAAAGAATCAATATTCCACTTAAAATTTATTTATTTACAGATATTTAAATATTTTTTTTTCGATTAACTCCAATTTCCTCAAAACAATGATTGACGGTATGGTTCCAATATTTTCCTAATTATCTTAAATAAAAAATAATGACGTGAATATTTTTCATAGTTAGATTTTATTTATTGAAAATCGATTACCATATGTAAAACTGTTTCATTGACAGTAACAATAAACAATCAAGGCACACAATGACACTATTCATCAACTGTTATATGAAAACTGTCAATGTCATATAACGTATGATATACGTCAATTTTAAGAATTTTATAACCTCCAAATCGTGTTTATTTTACTCTTAAATATTTGAATTATTTTAAATGGTATAGGTTAAAGTGAAATACGTAGTCGGAAAATATTTTTGTACAAAATGCCCACTATATCAGTTAAGCGTGATTCTCTATTTGCAGCTCTTGGAAAGACATACAGTAAGGATTTCCTCTTTCTTGCTTTATTGGTTTGATACTCAATTTATGTAAATACATTTTACAAGAAGGCTAATATTTAAATCTTAGTTCTCCTGCAATATATAATTTACCTGTATTTTAAATTTTTATAGCCGATGAAGAGTTTGAACAGTTATGCTTCGAATTTGGATTGGAATTGGATGAAGTGGTAAGGAGGAATATGTCTATTTTATTAGATTAGTAAGGTGCACATAATAAATTTAAAGGAGCTCCAAGTTTTTAAGTGAAAGTAATATTTACCTCCAAACATTTCTTGTTCATGGTCCTAGTGTATTGAATAAAAGTTAACAAGTATCTCTTTATGACTGCTATACTCAGGCAACCCATTAGTTGCCTGAGTATAGCAGTCATAAAGAGATACTGAGCTATACCTTTTATTTTGCTTGCATAAATTTTGTAAGTATAATTTTTAATTATTTATTAAAAGTTAATGCATTTCCTAGAAATTTTGCCTTATGAAAATATTGCTTTATGTAGACCACATAAAGCAATATTTTCAGGAAATGCATGGTTTTGCAGAAAAACAATTATTAAGTTTGTAACTTGCTTCTTAATTATTTATCATATGTGTACCTAACTATTCTAACCAAAACAAAAAAAACAAATCTTGCATGTTTTAAAATCTGTATTCATATTTCATTGTCAAACATATAATATTTTGAAGTAAAAGTATTGTGATTGGGTAGTCAGTAATAGCAACATTCACAAGAAATTATGATTTTTTTTTGTAAAATCAAATGTTTTTCATAAATTTTGTCTTACATATATCTATTAAACATTTATTAATATTTGCAAGCAAGAATATAAACAATAAATAAGGGTATGAATTATAAAAGTATAAACTACAGCACTTTCACTAAATATTTGGTTTAAATATTCCAATATTTTTGTGTGAAAGAAATATTACAAGTGAAATATAAACTAGATTTACACTAATCTTTTAAAAATTTTATCCAAATTATATTTTAATAATATTTTATTAATTGTTCTGTAAATAAAAATACTTGCAATAAAAATATTACTAGAGTATGATGCACTAAAAAATTAAGATAATTATTCTGTAGTTTACTGTAATATTTCTTTTATATCTTTCGAAATTCGGTATTTAAATGATGATGGTATTTATATTTCCAATTTCAGACTACAGAAAAGCAGATGTTGATTAAAGAGCAAGGTGACCAAGCAGCTACAGGAGTGTCCGAAGATATTCTGTACCGTATAGACATTCCAGCTAACAGATATGACTTATTATGCCTTGAAGGATTAGTCAATGGAATATTAGTGTTCCAAGGAAAGTAAGTGTTTCCGGAACATATGAAAAATAATGTTAGATGCAAGAAAATGTATAGTTCTGTCTTATAACTTATACATTTAGGTAGAATTAATGGGTAATTTAAAGTGTTTCATGATCATGAACATGTTTTACTTAAAAAATTTATAGGTCTCATAAGTTTTTTTTACTTTCATCAATAATAAACTAATGCTTCATTGATATTCTATATAAGGTGTCTGGTGGAGTCACTAATGATATAAAGAAGAGCATTCTGTACCCTATTGTCATCTTAATTATGTAATAATATTATGGGCAGAGTTTTTAACCAAATTTTTCAATAAATTAATTAACTGTGTGAAATAGGCGTGGCGTCTGATCGGCTGCACGCCCGACACAAGTTGCCAACCCCCTGAGCGCCCTTCTGCCTTCAGCCTCACCCTGCCCCTAGGATGAACATGTTTTGTTATTTAACTTTCATTTATGTTTACTCAGTGGTAAATTAATGTTTATTTTTAATAATATTTTTAGTCTTAATATATGATCCTCACATTAAAGTCCTTGAGTAATGAAATTGGCTCACCAGTCACCCTGTTCACATTCTAATTCCAATCTTCAAATTACACAGTTGCCTTTAAATTTATAGTTTACTAACAGTACCCTAAAATGC
The DNA here is from genome assembly GCA_025505425.1 of Graphium colonna. Taxonomy (NCBI): domain Eukaryota; kingdom Metazoa; phylum Arthropoda; class Insecta; order Lepidoptera; family Papilionidae; genus Graphium; species Graphium colonna. The sequence continues at coordinate 746,868 of JAOCPS010000013.1, forward strand.
TTTGCTGGGGCACATTTAACAACGCCATCTATTGGTGGTAACAACTGTTGAAAGACGAAAATAATCTAAGAAGCAAATTGATGCAAATTTTTTTATGTTGTTAAAGTGAACACAAACTAACATGACATTTTTATAAATAATATATAGCTATTACTATTATATTTTCAGAAAAGCTCCACCTGAATACAAGATCAGGAAATATGAAGACTGTTACTCTCTACACTTGACCCCGGCGACAGGACAAATTCGACCATATGCTGTAGCTGCTATTCTTAAGGGCATTAAGTTTACAAAAGAAAGTTATGATAGCTTCATTGATTTGCAGGTACTATAAATATCCTAAAAAATTCCCTTATCTGATATGAGTATGATAAGTTCTAAGATAATATGTTATTTATAGTGATAACAAAACTATATAAAATTACTCATCTTTTAACTACCACTTATATAGGGTGACTGGTGAGTCACTTTCGATACTGATGTTTCATGTTGTGATCAAAAATGAAAATAGTATTAAAATATATATTAATATACAACTGAGTAAACACAATCTAAAGGTAAAAAATACTTAATTCATTCTTATCCGCTCAGATAAGCATGAATTACTCTCAAATTATCTCTACACCACCCTAATGTTGACTGGAAGTGAGTGCTATTGGCATTAAGTCCGCCATTATACAATATTATGTGCAAAAAGTATAAATAAATAAACTACGTAAAAATTCATGCTTGTCCGAGCGGACATAGTGTGGCCAGAGCAAGGCAGAAGGCTAAGGGGGATTTGACGGCCTCGCGTGTACCAAATGATCACAGCTGGTACACATATTTATTTATTGGAAAATTTGGGTAAAAATATGTCCCTAATTTTATTACATAAATATGATGACAATCGAGTACCGAGTGCTCTTTTTTAATATTATAGGTGATTCACCAATCCTCCTGTATATTTTAACATTAACAATTTTTTGTGTTTCAAATTAGGTTATTTATTTTCCTTTTTTATGAAGTTTATTTCTAATAAGGAAATCTGCCATCTATGATTCATTGATTTTTTTTCACAGCTGATATACTTGTAATAACAAAATTATCATTTTTCTGGTAAGAGCTTATATAATTTGTATAGTAAATATTAATTATGACTGTTCCACATATTGATGCAATATAATAAAATCGTTCATTAAAATATACCTTATAACACTTTATACATACATTTTACATTCTTCTTTTTGTTTTCTCTCTCATTTTCTTTCCCAACTAAATATATGTGGGTTAAATGCTACCTTCTCTACCTAATGACATATTTCCCACATGGTTGTTAATGCGGTAGTTTGAATCTTTGTTCTTAATGTTCATAAACAAACACATCTACACATAATTATAAATAAAATAGAAATGTCAGTTTGTAATGTATAACCTTATTATTCAACTTGTAATTAAATTTACTCAGTGGTCAATCCATATTTGTTTTTAATATTACTTTTATTATTCATGTATAATCCCCACATATAATCCTCGAGTATTGTAAAGTGACTTGCCATTCATTATGCGCAAAAGAGTTTATTCCTTATTTTGATAAATTATCTATGTGAATTACAGGACAAGTTGCATCAAAACATCTGCCGCAAGAGAACACTTGTGGCAATAGGAACTCATGACTTGGACACAATACAGGGACCATTTGTATATGATGCTTTGCCTCCAAGCGAAATAAGGTTCAAAGCACTCAATCAGCAAAAAGAGATGACTGCACCAGAGCTGATGGAACTATATTCAGTAAGTATATTCACTTACACATTATATTGCAGAATACTTTGATGACACAACTATGTGGTAATACTACTGTTGTTACTTGTGTAGGTTTAGAAACAGACCAATGCATATTAATAGTTTCAAACCAATTACTCTTAAAACTGCAACTGTTGAGTTTCTCGCCAGCTCTTCTTAACAGAGAAGCTGCATTTTGAGTTTTTGTAAAACATGACACGTCAAAAAAACGAGCAAGCGTCTTTGTGGGAAAACATATTTTGACTTTGAATTTGGAGACAGCCTCATGGTTTCTGGAATGGTTGTGTAAGCATTAATAAAAACAAAATTCTTATGATCCAATTGCTATCAAACTTCATAGGATCAATGTATTAAAGATTGACCAAAAAATCCATGAAAATAATGTATATACTTTGATTAAAAAAAATTTATTAATTACTACCTACTTGCAAGACTCTGTTTTTCTTTCTAAATAAAACTAATATTCTGTTTGTTTTTACATGTCCTATTTCTAGGTAAAAGTCAGATATATTGCGGATTGGCGAACTTCTCACATCTTGAATATAACTCCTATTATTTTTTAAATATGTAGAGTGGTGCCACAGGTGGTAGAATATAACATCTTTTCACAGTTTTTGCTGCACTTTTACGGCCACGCTCGCCCGGGGATCACACAACACCCTTTATAAAGTCGACATAAAATAAAATATGCATGACTTATGGGGATGCCGGATGGCCATGTCTACCCTTTTCTTTTCCCACTCCTTACCCTTCTAAATCCTTAATCCTGACCCATCCTATCCAATAAACCTATTCTACTTAATTTCCAGGTTGACAATGCACTCGCAACTCTCTGGACGTTGCATGTGTCTATGGGCGATGGGATCGCTCACCATCAGGTCTTTCTTTCCTTAAAAAAATACATCATTTTTCTTTACACTCCGGCACGTAGTAGATCGGCAATTAAAATTAATAAAATAATAAATTTCATCTGTGCAGTCACCATGGTTTGAACTTAGGTACGCTCAAATATTATAATTAAAGCCAAGCGCCCAGCTTCTGGGCTACCACAGCTTTTTCTGTAACTGTGTGTCTGTGAAATTCAGTTCTTTTTTTGTTAAATTGTGAATTGATAAATATTATTTTTTTATGATTAAGAAACTCTGTTGATCCATCTAAATGTCATTATCTTTTTCAACCGACTTAAAAAAGGAGTAAGAGAGTTCTCAATTCTACTGTACACGTTTTTCGCAATCAAAAATAATTCATTTCATAGAAAACATCTATGTCGTATTGTAAATTTCAAACTCATCATACTATTTGTATTTTCATCAGAAATTTTAACAATTTCAGGGTCATGCTCAACTGAAGCAATATTTGGGTATCATAAAGGACAGCCCTGTTTACCCGGTGATCAAAGACAAGAATGGAGTTGTGTTGTCTATGCCGCCAATTATTAATGGTGATCATTCCAAAATCACCCTTGATACGAAGAATGTTTTTATTGAATGCACTGCGACAGACCTGACCAAGGTAAGGATTTATCGTCCCTTATTTCTCTGTATTTTACTCTATTTTCTCTCCTTATATCCTTATTTCTCTTCTAATTCCTCAGATTATGGTTTTTAAATCTTATAAATACATCTTGAATTTTTTGTTCATCGCTTTTTCGCCAGCAATATTTCTGGATTGATGCTATTTACATATTTAATTATAAGAAAAAAAATTAAATTCAAATATTTTTATTATTAAATAGGGTTACATTAGTATCTATGTTTGTGGAACCTTTTTAGCGGTATGTGACGTTTTAAAATTATAAATTTAATAATTTATTAAGTCTATAATAAGTCCATAGTCTATTTGTTTCTTAAACGCTCTCGGAGCTCCTCTGATGTACCTACAGTCATTGGGCGCCGGCTTACCATCAGTTCTGCTGGTTCGTTTACCTTATAATTAAAATAAAAAAGAAAAAACTGCTTCCAGCAAGCCTTGTATCTGCGATTTTCTTAATTATTTAAGATTGATTATGGTAACATACATTTATCATTGAAATACGGTTGCCGTTTCACTTCCGATACAACTCATACTAACGACGTCACTCACGCAACGAATTTGTTTGATAGGAAAATATAAAATATATTTTTTTTTAATTGCTATTCTAGTAATATATAACTAATATATTGATGACGGAAAACCTATTTGCTGTAAGCCTCATAATTTCTAAAACCGTTTTTTTACATTATTTTAATTAGAAAAAAATATTGCTTCGATAGTCGTGGGTCCTATATTTCTTAGATGAAAAATAAACACTTACTACGCATGTTTTTCGAACAAAACTAGTGTCTTCTGTGCTGTGAGTCTACCAAAGATGAGTGTTTTTGAAGCATTCGTGGCTTGCAGCAACATAAAGTTTACTGATAGATTACTTTTGTTTCGTCCGCCATTCTTGCAGTCAGTAAAATTAGAAACTAAATTATCAGCCTAGAAAAAACCCGTTTCTTTGTGATATTTCTGTACTAGACGGACCTATTTTTATGGGTTATCGTGACATTGTAAATGTACTTTGTAAAAATAATCAAAAACTACATTTTTCAGTTTACCGCTTGCATTTTATAGGTCTGTCAAAAAAAATCGTTTGGATATGTAACCCTCAAAAAGGGTAGTAATAACTATTTTAGAAAAATATTTTTTTTAGTTATTATGTATCAATCATCAAAAAATAAAAATACGTTTTTAAATTCATGATCCTACGATGTATAGTTTTTGAGTAACGAATTTGTTATCAATTTTAGAAACGATTTTGTGGCTTAGAGCAAAAACGTTTTCCGTCGTCGATACCTTTACAACAAATTACAACACTATATTATATGCAATTCTTTATTTTGAATGATTACTTTTTTAAAATACTCTTATATTAATTATTAGTTAAGCCATTTGTAATCCGGAATTATAAAGTGTGAGCATAGACAGGGGACAAGGGCCGTAATTCCGGGAAAATCCCTTTTTTTCGGCCATCTGGTCACCCTATTGTGAAATGGATATCCAGCTTGCTCTATGTATGCTAATAAAACAAATATCCTTAAAGTATTCAAAATAAAGAAGCTATAACTCTTCGCTCAGTTTGATTGAAAGTCGTTTGTATGTGATTTGTTATTTTTTTAATTTTTTATAATATGTATTTTTTTATATTATACAATTAGCGTATTGTGTTGCATTGTCTGGACGACTATCCAGATGGTATTTTTTCTCACTTGGGAACAGTATTATTTTTCTAAATGTAAGGATGTAGAAAAGACTATAGAAAATACGTAGATACATTATTTTTCGTTTCGTTCGGACTAGTTAAAACTTGAAAATTTTACATCAAACGAACTTTCGATTGTATGATTGAGACAATCCTCCAATAATGCTTCTATTTAAAAATGCAACACTTATCCTAGATTCTGAAAAGCTTCTTCTTCTTAATATTTTTCCATGTACAGGAAGTATTTATAAAAAAAGATGACACTCTAAAAATAAATAAACCATAGTGTATAACAAAGCGCAATCAGTTTTGTTTATTGACAAAACTGTGTTATGTAAATGTTTCGTCCGTGCAAACGTAAGATTTCAACACATTCCTGTCTTCCTATATTACGATAATTAACGAGTATGACCATTTACTTTCAGGTGATCTATAGAAAATAACGATATTTTACTTCACAATTTATTATGTGGTTACTAGTAACTGAAGTATACGTCACGAGAAGCTATAAAAAGAACAGCGATGCCCAACATTTGGAGTGAAATTAAAAAACTATTTTTGTGTTTTTTAATATAAAAAAATTAATTACTAGCTTTTACCGCGGCTTCGCTCGCATTGAAGTCATTAAGTTTTAAATTTTTTTAATTGAATATTTTTGATAAAAAGTATCCTATGTTACATTTAATACCTCCAAGAATATGTGTACAAAAAAGTAACTAATAAAATGAAAACAGAAATATAACAAAAAAAATAGCAATGAATAATAAAAACCAAAATTTCCAAATCTCCGAAAACAACAACTATATCAAGCGCATTCGAAACTCGACTGAATGCGTCACTTTATTTAAAATGGCGGACCAAATGTTTGTATGCCATGAGTCGGAAGCGTTCCTGTATTACGCAACCGTATTCGACAGCACTTCATCGAGATAAATGTTCACTAACGTATAAGCCGACGAATTAAAACTGTTTGCGAAACTCGTTACTTTCGTATTAGGCCGTGTGTTAATTTACTTTGATCAGATTTTGATAATCGTTTACCGTGGCTGCGTAACTTGGTAGGAGTTACTTTAGGTCCTTATTTTCTAGCTTCTTGTGACGGCTACTATAGTAACCGATACAGCACGTAGAAGTTGTAAATAACAAAAGTATAAAAGTGATTTGTGACTAAACAATCAATAATATAGGACTATTCTTTTATACACTGTCGGTATTTCCTTTCCAATATATGGTTAAATTCAATGTCGTATTATCTTCCTATCCGGTATAATAGTATGAAAATTATTTTGTTAAATGAATTACGGTATGAAACTCAGTTGAAACAGTTCGCGGAGGACATATTTTTTTTGTTCGTAAAAACATCCCGCATTTTAAGCTCTATGGATTGTGCCGTAAAAGCGTTTTAAATACAAATAATAATTCCGTGGAATCAAGCCCATTACCTGCGCCTTGAAAGCTAAGGGTTAAGCAACTGCGTCATCTGTTTTAATCCAGCTAAATTTGTATTATTATTTTATTTTATGAAAAGGTAAACAAACGAGCAGACGGTATGAAACAAAGTATGCATGACCTTTAGGGATGCCGGACGGCCATGTCTACCCTTTTCTATTCCCACTTCTCTCCTCTCGAAATCCTTAATTTCGACCCATCCTATTAAATGTACCTATTCTATTCAATTTCCCAGGTTCACAACGCACTTTTGACTATTCGGATGTTGCATGTATATGTGGGCAATGGGATCGCTTACTATCAGTTGAGCCATTTGTCTTCCTTTCCTAAAAAAAAGTTCAGGCGTATGTCTGCCATGTAAATCTTTTTATATC
>JAOCPS010000013.1:787377-797547 GCA_025505425.1 Graphium colonna
TATATTATATAGATGACCTTACTATCCCTTAGCCTGTCTCTTGTTTACAATCAACATAATTCAAAATTAAAAAATACTTAAAAATTACGATACGAATTTTCGACCGAACACTTTTGACACAGTAAACACCTAATAAAGTGTACCGACGAGAATTGAACCCGCACTTCCGAGGACGTGCCAAAGTATGGTTATCGAAGGGGTTGCACCCCTCGTACGACTGAGAGCGTAAAATCAACAGATTACCGGACCCCCGCGGATCACCCTGGTACAATCTATTCGCTACACCCCCATTATGGGCGGTTAGGGTTGCCACATTGTCCAAAAATATTAAAAATTAATCTATACAGATATTGTAAATCTAAAGAGCGTGTTTGTTTGAACGCACTAATCTCTAGAACTACTGCTATGAATTGGAAAAATTGTTTTCGTATTGGAAAGCCCATTTATCGAGGAAAGTTCACGGCTATACAAGATCACGCTATGACCAACAGGAACAGAGTAGCAATGAAAATGTTTCGAGTATAATATGACGCTAAAGAGTTTGTTTCTTTGTTTGAACGCGCTAAACTCATCAACTACTTATCCGAATTGAAAAAATCTGTTTGTGGTGGCAAACCATTTACTGAGGAAGGTTTTAGGCGATATAACTTAACGCTATGATCAATAGGAGCGGAGCATCAACTGAAAATGTTGCAAAAATGAGGCAAAATTTACGCAAGCGCAACCGCTAGGAATAACTATTTATAAAAGCTAGTGTTTAAATATTTGTGTAGAGTTAACAAGTGTAAATAAATATCGAACTCACTTAGTGATGTTCCTTATCTTAAAGCTTAATTTTTTTCTGAAGCATTCGATTTTTTTTTTAATATAAATATCTATCTATATTAAGAAGTATAAAAACGTACACGCAACGGTATGTTAGAAACAGACAGACTTAACTTCTTACTTTAAGAATACAAATCCGGAATGAAATTCGCGCAGACGGAATCGCGCGTAGTGACTAGTTTCAACACGATATTATTACTAAGACATACCCGAACAATCGACGTTTCAAATTAAACAACTTTAGGGATTTTATCGCGTTTAATTCTTTAATTTCATCACCCGACGTTTCGAACCCTTAACAGCGTTCATGGTCACGGGTAGGACTGTAATGTTTGATGTCCTGGTGTCACTTGTCAATCCTGCATACGAACTACTTTAGTATCTTAAGTCTTGCAGCGTTGTGGTTATTTCTCGAGTTGATTTTGTTTATCGGTTTATGGGATCCCAAGCAGATGGTAGCACCCTACCATGCCTATTGAAATGTTTTTTTAATTTCTATAGCCTCACGAATCAGGAACTGGTGTTCTTTTACTAGGATTTTCAATCCTATATACCGTCAGCTCGAATATTAATATAAATAAACCGTGATAAAATCCATCAAGTTGCTTAATTTAAAACAGTGTTGACACAATTTGTCCCAGTCCTAGGGAAGGTTATGTCAATTCCCTTAAGGGTCCCTAACTGAAAGATATGCAGTCCGCACTAGGGGTAGCTTCCCCCTATCATATTTCGATCATAGCGTGGGGTGTAGGAATAAAAGCGGTCACAACACATGTGAGCTACACTAGCATTTTGCAATAGCATAAAAATTGTTATAATCTGTCATTTGTTGAGGAAAAATTAGTACCAAGAATTCTCTTGCATCAAGATCAAAATTATTTAGTAATTATATGGATTGAGGTATAAGATACATTTTGAATAAATAAAAAATACACTATTGAAACTGTAAAGATGAGCTAGTCTATAGTTAGTTATGTTTAATAATATTTTAAAGTTATTATTAATTAACTTTAGTGGTAATAAATCTGGAATATTTAAAAAAACGCTGTGTGTTTTTTAACTGTATAATTTCGTACTGGCAACATTGATATTGGAAATAAGCGCCACTAAAATCATTAATTACATCCACTTACTTTTAAATTCGACGAAATTCTCAACTTAAGTACCAAATATCGATAAAATGCTTTTAGGGGCCTTTTCAAAATTGCTTTTCGAGTGCCTTTTAATGAAGGGTTTTCAACCAATTCTAGTTAACGAAAACAGTGCCACAAATGTATACATAATTAGTCCATAAGTAGTATTGTTTTCTATTCAGTTTAAATATATGGATCTCAATTTAATCTTTTTTTAAAGTTAATTTAATAGTATATTTCTGCGACATCAAAATAAAGGGGTTTCGGTTGCGCTATTCAATATTCTTAAATAATTAAAATAACAAAAGTATACTTACACGCGCGCACGCGTGCGTGTGTGCATGTGCTCGCGTGCGTGCGTGCATGCGTGCGTGTGTGTGTGCGCGAGAGAGAGATAATGAGGGTAAGTGTGAGTGTGCGAATGCGCGTGCGTGCGTGTAACACTATTTTATATTCTTCAATATAGGCATGGGCCATTTCAGTGATTTTTCACTGGCTATCCGTTATATAACGTTCTCATTTTAGACAAAGATAACGTTATATAACCGATAGCAAATGAAAAAAAAAACAGTGAAACGGCCCATGCCTACTTCAATTATTATTCGCGTATGCATGTGCAAGTGTGCGTGAGTGTAACACTATTTAACATTCTTAAATAATTAAGACAACAAGTTATTTACACACACACACACACGTGTTGGTGTGTACACGTACTAAGTTAAATTTAATTCATTTCCGCAAGACTTTTCGTTATGTTATATAGCCTAAAGCTTCCTCGATGAATGTGCCATCCAACACTAAAATAATTTTTCAATTCGGACCAGTAGTTTCCGAGATTAGCGAGTTTAAACAAACTAGACAATCATCCGTTTGCTATACAAATAACTCTTCCAGGTGGGAATCGAACCCACGACCCGAGAAACCAAGGGCTTGGGCAACCGCTTCATCCGGTCATCTAATTGAACATATAAAGCTGTGAATAATTTAAACGATGAATATTACAAAAACGTAACTCACCTGTTTGTGCATCTCGACGTTAAGCCCGTAGGACATTTCATAGTACTGAAACACAAATAACATAGATTATAAAAGGATATTTAAAAAAAAACAATACTCTATTTTTAAATTATCCCACTGCTGGGCGAAAGATACCTCTATAAGGCATAGGGCATGGGTGAGCAACCTTTTATAGTCCAATTCAAAGGACAATGCCCATTTTCATATGGCAAGTACCAAATTGTACAAAGTTCAATCATGATTTTTTTTGGAGGCTACACTTGTCATATCATATCATCACAGAAGTTATTTTCGTAAAAAAACTCCGGGTTTCGGAGATATTTGATAAATTCGAAAAAAAAATTAGGTCGGTTTAAAATAAAGTATGCATGACTTTTGGGGCTGCCGGGTGGCCATGTCTACCCTTTTCTTTTCCTAAATGTTGCGAGTGTCTATTGGCGACGGGATCGCTTACCATCAGGTGAACCGTCTGTTCGTTTGTGTTCCTTTCCATAAAAAAAAATTGATTTATAGAAAATAGCTTCTATTGCATTCTACATCACTATGACAGATTGCGCAAACGTCATGTCGGTGCAGCAAAATTCATTCTTTATGCTTCAAATTACACGCTTATAATCAAATTATAAAAATATTTAAAGAGAAATTCTTGGTACTAAGTTTAGGCATTATCCTTTGAATTTTTTGGCGGGCCAAAATCACACTTAACAGTCTTTGAAATTGCATTCATTCTATAATATATATACATCTATATTATAACTAAAGCTTTTTCGGATCGCGGGTTTCTAACCCCTGGTATGGTCTACCAGGTGACCCCAGTGCAGATTGACGGACCTCACATAACTTAGAAATATTATTTCTTAGATACGCAGGTGCGGCACGGTGTGGGCACTATGTTTTCCTTCACCGAAGAGCACGTGGTAAATCAGCACTTAAAATTGCAACTAGAAAATTGACAATTTCATTGGTGCCGAACCGGGGATTGAACTCAAGTTCGTCTGGACTAAACAGAATCGAAGGCGACCGAGCACTGAGCCACTAGGGCATATTAGCGTTTTACAAAATGGCGGGCATTGGCTTCCTCTGGGCAAGTGACTAAACATCCGCAGAGCTTGGAGCTCAGCCAGGAGTGTTTCCGACACATAAAAATGCCTCGCGGAATTTCCTCTGGAGCATATTAAAATAAATTGCAAGCGATTTGGCAACACTTAATCGTGATTCATATCGGCAGCGCTGGGACTGTTCCCGCCAAAAGTCTATGTCGAGGGCTGCCAGCTTTCGAAGCTAATGTTCCCCGCTTGCGTACGATTTGTTTTTGCTTTTTTATTTTAAAAATGTGATACAGCCTATGGACAATTAAATTGCTTATTATTACGTTTAAAATAAAATAAAATAGTGATAATTTTTGCAACAATTATCACGACTATTTTTGAATGCAACGCCAATATATAACAAATACTCATTACAAAATATTAATTTAAATATATAGCAATTGTATGTTTATGTCTAGCAAAATTAAAAAAAATCTTCCTCTAAAAAAGACAATGCCAATTTTTATATGGCATACCGTACCAAGTTACATCTAGTTCAAACTTTTTTAGAGACTAGTCTCATTATATTAACTCCTACAGAAGTTCTAATCGCAAAGTAAAAACCCGGTTTCGGAGACAAGTTATAAAATCCAAAAATCGATTTATACAAAATAGTTTCTATTGCATTCTACATCTCTATGATTTATGTAAACGTTGTGTAAATGCTATAAATTAAATTCCCTTTCCAAAAACCATATCCATGGAGCGTAATGTCGTAAGAAATAGAAGTTTTTAGAGGTGGTACAGCATAGCATCCTTTCACAGCTTTTGCTGCACTTCTACGGCCGTGCTCGCCCGAGGAAGTACCACCGCCCTTTATAAAGTCGACATAAAATAAAGTATGCATGACTTTTAGGGATGCCGGATGGCCATGTCTACCCTTTTCCTACTCCTATCCTCTCCAAATCCTGGATCCCGACTCATCCTATCCCATAAACCAATTGTATCCAATCTCCCAGGTTGACAACGCACTCGCAACTCTCCGGATGTTGCGTGTGTCCATTGGCGACGGGATCACATACCATCAGGTGAACCGTCTGTTCGTTTGTCTTCCTTTCCATAGAAAAAAAAAGAAATAATTACTATATAATTTTGATCTTGATGCATGAGAATTTTTGGCACCGCTTTTGGACGTTGAATTATTAATTTTCGGTTACCACATACTTATGATATATGTTAATATATCATTGTAAACACATGCTCTAAGCACGTTAATCATACTATTGTCGCTAAATTATGGTTTAGCGAAACGCCGCCACTACAGTTAATTACTGGCAACATGTTTAACCTAATTTAAAAGAAACAGTAAATTGTATAAATTTAACCATGGTAGCCTAGTAGTATGGGCTTTTGCTTTTTAAACCGGAGGTCGATGGTTCGATTCCCTCAGGCGAACAATAACGTTGTTTCTTGGTTCGATGAGGGCTGATCAGCTGATTGCTTGAAAAGATGATGCATGCGTCGGATGGGCATTTAAGACTCTCCGATCATGTCGGATATCCATCTGGCTATGAGAGTGCATCTGTGTTTCCGTACACACTTTTGCACTATAAACCGATTACGTGGTAGAATAGACCCGTGGCAATTCTGCCTTAGAGACTAAGTGACTTGTGTAAAAAAAAAAAATAACTTACCATAACATAATGTCTTTGTATTTCAATTTTTTCACTAGCCAACTTCTCGCATTCTAATTTTAAGCTGTAACAAAAAACAACAATTTTATCTCCTTGCATTTTGTTTATTAAAATTAAATATTAATATACATGGTGATTGGCGAGTTACCTACGACATTGAAGGAGAGCACTCGGTACTCAATTGTCATCATATTTATGAAATAAAATTAGGGGCATAATTTTCGACCAAATTTCCAAATAAATAGATGAAGTGTGGATTAGATGCTGGCAAACAAATGGCCAGCTGGCGCAGTTCATTAACCCGCATGAATTACGTAATAATTTTTTTAACTTTAAATTATGTTTACTCAGTGGTAAATCAATATTTATTTTTATAAATATTCTTATTCTTCATATATGATCCCCACATTTAACGTGTTAAAGTATTAAAGGTAACTCACCAGTCACCCTGTATAATAATGATAATTTAATGAAAAATTATTGTTTGTACATAAAGGCTATTTTAGAGTACCATTAACACACGAATTTAAGTAATGACAATGTGATAAATGATTTATTAACACAATCATTTGTATAATAAAATGTTAGTAAATATGTATATTTAACTTCTCCTATATTTAGCCCTCTAAATCTCTAGTTATCGTTAGGGAATTTAAAAAAAAAACAAGGATTTATCTTGTCGTTTTTTTATCCATTTTACAAAAAAAAAAGGAAAATATTTATTTTTCAGATTATTAGGATTTATTATTTCAAGTTACATTAGGTATAATAATCGTTTATTAAATTATAACAGTTGTGATAAATATATAATCATAATTATTTTACTGGCAATTAAGCTAGTGGTATGATTAAACTTAGACAAACAATAAGACTATATTTTGGCAGTAGTTAAAAACAAAGAAGTATTGAAATATTTGATTAATATAAAAAATAATAACAACAGCAACTTATATACAGTTTAAGCAATTTATATAACGTTTAAATAAAAAAAAACATTGAATAGAATAAAATTTTTTTAACTGAGAACGTACTGGTGTGAATATATAATGTGTCAACAGTTACGTCTCCGATAAATAAAGACATAATGTTGCCAGTTTCTAAAGCACGTTTTCGGATCGTGTAAGGAAAGAGTATGAAGATAATGTTGCCAGATTCAATAACATATTTTTGGATCATGTAAAGAAAGAATATGAAGGTAAAAATGAATGTTGCCAGTTTTAAAAAACCTTTTGGATCGTGTAAGTAAAAAGTATGAAGATAATGTTGCCAGCTTCAAAAACATGTTATTGAATCATGTAAAGAAAAAATATGACGTTAAAAATAAATGTTGCCAGTTTCAAAAACAAGTTTCTGGATCGTGTAAAGAAAAAAAATTAAGGTAAAAATTATTGTTGCCAGTTACAAAAACACGTTTTTGGGTCGTGTAAGTAAAGAGTATGAAGATAATGTTGCCAGTTTCGAAAGCATGTTTCCGGATGATGTTATACTCACTTATGGTATTGGGCTTGTAGAAAATTGAACTCCTCCTTAATTCTGTCGCAGGACTCGCCCACGGTGAATTTGATCGGCTGACCGGGTTGCGGTGGACCCTAGGGGAAAATAAATCATTAGTCGAGGATAAACTTTGAAAATATATTATATGTATGTACCCATATACACTATATATATGACTATCCTTTTCTTTTCCAATTCCTATCCTCTCCAAATCCTTAATCCCGACCCCATCCTATCCAATAAACCTATTATATCTGATCTCCCAGGTTGACAACGCACTCCCAACTCTCCGGATGTTGCGTTTGTCTATCGGCGACAGGATCACTTACCATCAGATGGACCTGCTCGTTTGTCTTCCTTTCCATAAAAAAAAGAAATGTAGCAAATGCATTGTCAGCCTGGGAAATTTGATGGAATAGGGTCGGGCTTAAAGATTTGATGGAAAAAGAAAGGGTAGGAATGACCATCCGGCGACTCTAAGACTTAACGCCATATCAAATTATTATTTTGGTCACTTTTAATAGTAATTATGTAAGTTTATTCGCTGAAGTAAATAATTTGACTGAACCCAAAAAAATGTGGTCTTTCTAACCTATTGACTGTGATAACACGAGTGCCCATTGAGCTGTGGTAATTTTTTCTTTGTATTGACGAGACACAATCAAAGACAGTTACATGGTAACTGGTGTCCCTCAAGTACCGTTCTCGCCCCTGTACTATTTTTGTTTACCAAATTTTTTCTTCTACAACTATTCGTGTATCATCTATATCATTATTAATGATTTCTTAATGCCATTTGGGGAATGATTCCTCATCTCTAGTTTCAATGTAAATATACCAGACCTTACACTCAATGCCCCCAAAATGTTCTAATGGTATATTAAGCGTTCACTTTACACGTTAAAATTGTTTAAATTTGTTTATTGTAATACTTAAACTCGCAAGCACTATACTGAAAACCTTAGAATTAAACTGTCTCAATTACCTGTTTAATCTGAAATTTGTTCACTTGGAAATTAATATTATGTTATGTTTCCGAACAATTTACAGGACTGACTTATATTATATTATTTACGGATTTATATGCAGAGATTTACCACCAGCACTGGTGATATTGTATATACATACAGAAGCAGAAACACTAACACCTTCAATTACGATTTTTTTAATTTAAAGATTAATCGCAGAGATGGCAACACTTTTTTCCATTTGTCTCTATGAAGAAGCGGTCGAAAAAATGTGTGCTAAAACTGGTTATTGTGTATATTTCGGGGTAGACACATTAAACACCCATAGAAGGTTTGCTGCCATAAATTTCAGGTTGAACACACGCTGAAATCCAATTAGTTGAACGACAAAAACGATGTAGCATTTGTTATTTTTAATTTGCAAAAGGACGTATAATTGCCACAAAATTTATTACTTTATACAACTAACAATACATCAGTGGATTACCTTAACCCATTCCTTTTTTGTTATCTTGCAATGCAATGAATAAATTTTGTAAAGTTCACGTTTGAAGAAAAACTCAACTCAGACCTGACTGTTGCCTTCTTTGTAAGAAAATTATTACACGGTTGTCAGTCACTGTCTGTTCTGAGCAATGGTTTTGATTTATATATCAACAACAAGCGACATCTGCTGTTAAGTGAGATAGTGAGTTATTTTTTTTAATAGGAGAATGAAGCTTGATAATTGGTTACCGCTTTTCATGGACACACAAAGTTAGTCTGTCTAGCAACACTGGAATGTGACGTATTAATTGATCACTGCTTAAATCTTAAGAACCTCGCATCAAATTTGGATATATTATGAAAAGGTCCTACCCATTATTACTTGCCAATTTGGAGTACAATATTAGGTATCAAATATTTAAAAAAATAACTAAATTATCGCCTTCTATTGTAATACATAATAATAAACCATATAAAAATATATCGTACAGTTATTATATGTCAAAAATTAATAATTATTAGTCACGTTAGCAGCATAAAATAAGTCTTGATATTTATAAGATATAAAATTATATTATAATGAGTCAAAATTTATCTTTAAAAATTAAATAAATATTTTAATATGTAATAATTATTGTATACGAGAAGATACATTAAATGTCAATGTATGATATACAGCTTTTTAGAAGATCGCAATGAAATAGAAATAGTGTATTTAATATTTCGTTCTATGAATGTCGTAATGCCGTAAATTTTTAAAACTATGTTGAAAACGGTAATGTGTTGTAACACATTACTTCGGTAACATATCTTCTAACTCTCTGCGCACTGCAGTCATGTTGATTACGGACGTGAAGTTGTTAATGTCATGGACAGACTGCTTCACATTATGTATATATCAAATAGTTTCAACATTTTCTTCAACTCGATTTTTAATAAACGCTCGTCTAAAAGTAGGACACATTGTTTACATAATCTCAAAATGCAAATCTGCTACCAATTACTATTACAAGGTTGTATAGCGTTAAGAAAGTCTAACATCGATTATAGACCAGGAACACCTGAAGAACCGTTGCCAAGTAACTGTTCCGTCTCCTTGCTACGTCGAGCCACAATGCAGCATAGACTCGTATAAAAATATCAAGTGGCTTCGTTGCGCCTTATATGCAGTACAATGGCGTACGTGCCTTAGGCCTGTTGGCATACGATGCAAACGCACGCGATTTCTAAGAAATAATTTTGTTATTCATCTAAAATATTATAATTTATCTTCAATAAAGATATAAAATATGCTATCTGATACTTACTTTACCGTAAATGTTTTAGATATGTAGAAAACAGGAGATATGCTGTATGGGATGCATCGAACCAATCACAGCAAGGTTTTAAAATGGCGCGCTGTGATTGGTTCTCTTCGGGAAGCAACATAAGTATTTGATGATGTTCTTATTGTGACATATGATAAAATATTTTCTTTTGTATAAAACTAAATGTTCTTTTGTACCTAATAAGCAAAAGCATTTAA
>JAOCPS010000013.1:797647-823796 GCA_025505425.1 Graphium colonna
ATCCTTTTCTTTTCCAATTCCTATCCTCTCCAAATCCTTAATCCCGACCCCATCCAATAAACCTATTATATCCGATCTCCCAGGTAGACAACGCACTCGCAACTATCCGGATGTTGCGTTTGTGTATGGGCGACGGGATCGCTTACCGTCAGATGAATCGTCTGCTCGTTTGTCTGTCTTCCTTTCCATAAAAAAATACTGGTGGGAATCATATATGTAGACTAAAAGTAATACAGTGAACACTCTACATAAGCAATTTATTTGAACCAATTTTAATAAAAAAGTTTCCTGTTGGGAATATTTGCTTATAGGAAAAATTGGAGTATACAAAATATTTCGTATGGAACATATTTTTAATAACTAAGCTAAATAAATTCAATTTTATTTAGCAAAAGAGAGGTTGCTTATATGGAGCATCCACCATATTAAAAATAATCATTATACGAGAAATAAGTAAAATTAATTGCAAAATACATGGGCATGGGCATCCTAGCGGAAACGGAGCGGGCAGCCGGTTCTTCGCCGATGAACTGCTCCACCTGGCCATATGTTCGGCATCGTATTCACACTTCATTTATTTATGTGAAAATTTGGTCAAAAACTATGCCCCTATTTTATTACATAAATATGATGACAATCGAGTATAGAGTGCTCTCTTTTAATATCGTTAGTGAGTCACCAGTCACCCTGTGTAAAAAAAAATTGTAATATGCAAGCTTGTCGATGTTTGTAAGCATATCACATAAAAATTACTGCGCCAAGTTGGATGCGGCTTGTAATGATGTACATCTGACAAAAAATCTTCTATATATATGCATATGATATATTGTTACGCTGCTTATACCTAAGCCGAGTAAATGAAAACATTATGTATACCTATCATAAGAAATCATAAAATTTCAAATTAAATCCAGAATGAGCAAATAACATTCTTCCATAAAACGTGTTGGCTAATGTTACAGCATTATTGCCTTTTAACCTAATATTA
Source organism: Graphium colonna (assembly GCA_025505425.1). Lineage (NCBI taxonomy): Eukaryota > Metazoa > Arthropoda > Insecta > Lepidoptera > Papilionidae > Graphium > Graphium colonna. The sequence continues at coordinate 798,636 of JAOCPS010000013.1, forward strand.
CCCTTTATAAAGTTTGTATGCGGATCTTACGCCTTTTAAGGTGAAACAAAATTATCTCTTTAAATAATTTATGTAAATCGTTTAACATTTATAATGTGGGTAGCAGAGAGCAGTTGAGTGCGATAGTGTAATTTCCGCCCATTCCTATAATAGAATGCTAATTATTAGTTAAATTAATAGCTTAATTAAAAGGTAAGGTAGATGTAGACCACGATAATCTTTCGCGAGAATAATCTTAAACAATAAACATACAGGCAAAACAACGGATCAATCTAGATCGCACCGAAGAATACATCCATACAACAAAACGAGAAACACAGTCCAAATTACCATAATACAAATTATCCTTTAATGACCATAATTCGGTGCGAGGCTCGATTAACGCAAAGAGAACGAAATAAAAAAAAAACGACAACAAAAACCGTCCACCGGCCACCTCTTAACACAAAAACGGAGCAACACGAACACGCGAGCGCGTAATAATAAAGCCCCGACGCCATACTGAAAAAAAAAACCAACTCCATAATAAGAAGCGGGCGGGAGAATAAAAATAAAACGCGGGCAACACAGGAGGGACACACACGGGCGGGAGGGCTGGCCGGTAACGAAAAAAAAAATAAACCGCCGCCCGCCGGCGCGAGGAACAAACGAACGAAAAAAAAGAGAGAACTGGCGCGTAAATAAAACCGTAAAAGGAACGCTCCGTGTAGACGACGGTTGTAAACGGGGCGCTGCGGACAATCGGGGAGAAATGCCGGGAATTCGTCTGCGTACGGCCGATCGGGCTTAATAACCTAATGGTGGCCATTGAAGAGACGTCCATATGGACGGTGTGTCGTGGATTTGTGCGCAAGCTATTCAAAATGCGACCTTAAAGGTATGAAGAACTAAAACTAAAACGCAAAATTTACCCCCTATACCTCAGGAAGACGTCCGGGACGTCTCGTGACCACCATAATACGTGACGGACCGCGGTGGAGTCGTAAATATCTGGTATCGATAAATCGACTCACAGATGCTAATACGTTTGGTTTTTTTTATCGATTACAACTCATGAGTCAATCGATTTGTGGTTGATGCCACACTACTTAATATTATGATTGATGGGCCAAAATTAGTCAATATTTTTTTGTATATTATTTATATGTCCATGACAAAGACATTCTACCCAAATGCGCAATATTAATATTAAATGTATAAAATTATTCGTTTGTAAGTATATATTGTAATATCTATATATTTGTTTACAAAAGAAAATGCGCATTTTTATGTGACAAACCGTACTAAGTTGCATCAAATCCATACATTTTTTGCAGAATATTCTTCCACAGAAGTTCTTATCGTATAGAAACCCCGGGTTGCCGAGATATTCGATAAAATCGAAAAATATATTCATAGAAAATCGTATTGCATTCTCCATCTCTATCACAGATTGTGCAAACGTCATGTAGATAAAACAACATTAACACTTTTAAACTTTAAATTAAATTCCACGGTTTAAATCAAATACATAAGGCCAAGTTTTAAAAAAAATGAAAATAATTACTACAAAATTTTGATATTGATGGATGAGAATTTTTAGTACCACTTCTAGGCATTGCCATTTAGCAGTTAAAGTTAGGAATTATTTTTAATTTTACATAAGACCACCCCTGAGATATAATGTGTAATAATACAATATAATCTATAAATACAAATACCGAATATACTGGATATATATATATTACAGTTCTCAGATTTAAAAAACTTTTAGCCTATTAAAGATGACCTCAACGAACCACGGACGATATCAATTGATTTTTAATTATGGCAATCAATTTGCGGTTACCCAAGCGCTAGAACTATTAACGCTATAAATTATATTCAACTAATTTAATCGACAAAAACGCGATATGGTGAAACTTAATTGTCGGTTGCCCAACACCGCGGCGCTAAGTTGTTTTCTCCTCGATATCTTCTATTTACATAATCCCGACGTGTTCTACACGCGTTATCTCAAGTTTAAAAGCTCACTTAACTCCAAACAGATGCTGTTTATACGTAGGCCTGTATACTGCGGTAAAGTACACAATATTAACACGGGTAATATTTTATCGTGATATTTATGTGACTCCGACAGATACGCCCTCAAATCTCGCTATTAAACAGGGTGTATAATTTAAATTTAAAAAATAATCTCAAAAAGATTACTCTAACAAATCGCGAAGAAAAAAAACTGCTTATTAATCAATATTTTTTCATGTTTATTGTTAAACAAAAAGCTATAGATTTAAAAAAAAAGTCTCCAAAACATAATCCAAGCAAATCGCGAAGAAAAAAAGAAGGACTATAGACTAAACGTTCTTCAAATAAAAAAAAAAGATTCCCATAAATTATCGCCGAAAAGGTCAAATTAAAATACAATGAGGATTTTTTCGAGTGGCAGCATTGTGGATCGTGAAAGGCCCGCATGCGGCGGGGCTTAAGAACAAAACTCCAAACAGAATTCGTTTAAACGGACATAAAAAGGTATACGTGTTCCCATTTCCAATTATTGAATGCGTCTGCCCATCTACCTGTGCCTCCGTGGGGCCCCTTTTGTTGAAAAACGAAATTCGACGGAACCCGAATGAATGGCCGCCGATAGAAATGGTGCACTTAATTTTTTTTTTCACAAAACTTCCACGCTAAAAAGCTCAAAATTTGTCCCCAATGCAAGTTTATCCCCAAATGGCGGATAAATTCCATTGCTGGACGATTCGAAATAATAAAATGTGCCAGAATTAAATAATAAGTCTTAATAAAGAATGATATAATAAAAACAAATTAATTACACATCTACGATAACATAACCAACAAAAACTCTAACAAAGAAATGGGTAATTTAAATTTAAATTATTGCAACATTATATTGTGGTAGAGATGAAAAACGCGGAAAAAAAAAACGATGTCAAATGTCAATTAGCGTTATTAGAGAGCAGCGCGAAAATGCTAAAACAAACCGAAAAGCGCGGCAAACAGTCGAACGCCATTCGCACTTAAAATCAAACAAGCGCACGCAAATATTTAAACGCGAAGATTGGCTTCTCAATCTAACTTCAAAACTTTCCAAGCCAATTTATGCCAAGCTCTGAACACATTAAAGCTCGTAAACCATAGACAACCAATATATTGCGTTCCGTTTTTGACATATAAAAACGATTGTACGCAATACTTGTTTTCCGAGAAACGTCGCTACCGACGGCCACATGTTAAGCATATTTATAGACGGGAGAATGTTCCGTTGTTTATTGATATTTCTTTTCATCGGGCTGAAATATTTATATTTTTCCTTCGTCTAACATACAGTTGTTATTCACGACCGGTTTATTACTTTTACCCCATATCGTTTTAAAAATAAATATACGAGTGGGAAAGTATGAGAGCGCAAGGTGAATGAATGATGGTATCCTGATTATGACAAAGTATTGTTAGCATACTCCAAATGCGTTGTTTGGACAAACTGATACGCCTTATCTCGCTACAAATGTTGGGAATTATTTCGGGCCGAGCATTGACTCAAGGCACTCCACTTATCAGATTAGTTCTGATACATAAACCTACTTCATCCGCAATATACATTTCCGTAGATAAATTCTCAAGTTATCATTATTAGTAGCGAGCGTTGGTTATATCGAGGAGAAAATCAGAATATTTTTTTAATGCACGTCACTATCGGAATCGTTATCTAAATACATATTGATACCGTTTCAAATACGAAAAATAAAACTACTATATAGTTCTTATAAAAAGTATACAAGTACCTAATAAAAAAATAATTCGAGAAACGTCACACCGGCAAGCAAATTTTAAATATAGAACCACAATATGTCACAACGCTTTATATTTTTTTATTGCCAGATTATTTTAAGCCAGTTACAAGAACTGTACACATGACAATAAAAAAAATATCTTAAGACGTCAGATCGGTGAGACGCCAGCGCCGTCGTTTGCCCATAGCGGTAATTCTGACACTCAAATATTGACACAAGACGAGTGCCTAGGACGCGACACGGATTCTTAGCAAACACATGAATAGGCATTTACATTATACATCCTCCCATACCACCCCTTTCTCTCCTCACATACTAAACTGTATCAATAAAATAAATATGTAAAATATGGTATACTATATGATATTGTAGTAAGTATTCAATAATGTTTAATTTATAAATAAATATAATATAGCCCATATAAAAATCCATGGGATTGGGGATTTGAACTTGGGGCCAAATTTGAATGAACAAATTGGTTGTAGGTCATAGAAGTTTAGATAATAAACAAATGATTTGCAATCTCTCAAGATGGATCAAACTGCACATAGTCTAAAATATATGATTTTTTGTTGCAATAATATTTAAGAAAATTCTTTCGAAATCACTGTCATCTTAATCAGTATCATATTTTTATTATCAAAAGTTATGTGAATCATAAAGAATAATAATGTTTTTTATGTCCCTACTAATGAATGTTTGCATGAATACTGAGAATTATATATTGACACCCAAATAAACATTGTTTATGAAAAGAACTACAATAATCTTTGTTAAAAGGATAAGAAATCTTTAAATCTGTTATACATGAAACTTTGAATTAACACAAATCACAAAACTTAAAACTCATCACTATTTATCTCTGAAAATAATGTTGGTTATTAGCCATTTAAGCACATTTCCTATTAACACAAATTTTCTAATGGCTTACAAATTGCCAGTTTCATCATGATTTAGCATCTTTTTTGAAATCTTATGACTCAATCATAACCAGAAGGTGGTCAACGCTTGTTTATAATATTAATAATTTGTGGTCGAGGAATATTAGTACTAAAGTATATTCATTTTCCATATTTGACAATATTTCTTATGATGGATATTAATATAACAGACAGTACTGTAGTCTAGAAATATATCACTACTCTTATAGACATAAGAAAACATCTTGATGTGCAATTATAGCATAATAATTTGTATAAATGATACAAATTTTGTTTGTACGATTACTTCTGAAAATATTACCACATGGTGTTTTTATGTAAAAAATTCTTTATTTTCACAGAAATTTACAATATTAGACTTGAAACATTTTAAAATTATTCTTTGAGATATATTTCTCCATTATTTTGACTTATAAACAAACTACTGAACTGATTGTTCCGAAAATTTTATGGGAACATTTCGGAAGTGAATCCTTCCAGATGAAATCTCATTTTTTAAATCAGTTCACTTATGACAGAGTTACCCACGAACATACATTTTAAAAAACAGAAACATCCGAATTAATGACCACCTTTGTTTAAATCAGTAAAATGGGGTATTAATTCAACTGATAATGTTTACGCGCTAAACATTTGTATAGTAGTTTTTTGACAAATACATTTTTTTTAATTATCAGTTAATAGAAGAGTATTACTGATGTAAGACCTTTTTTATTTTGTTAATAAAAAAAAAAGTAATGTCGGTTGCGAAGATTTACCCTGCGGTTTATCGGCCGTCGGAAACGCGACAGATGCTAGCTTGCGGTTACTCGGCAAGGATGATATCGCTTAATTCGCAGAAACACTGGCTCTATTTAAAACAATAAAAACTCACTATTTACAACTAGTAAAGACCAAAGTTTTCATTAATTATGAAATAAGAAAACTTTTGTATCAATCGTATTACGTACGATTTTGAAATAGAAATATAAACATTTCGCCATTGTTTACGTCGATGATGTCTTCATAATCGAAGACTGTGGTTATTTTCGTTATAGTGTGAAGTATTCATAGACAAAAAGAAAACACTGGATACACAGTTTTTAACAAAAGTAATAATCAAAAGTATCCAAAATTTAACGAGTCAAAGTTGTGAATGATTTTTTTTGTTTTGCAAATTCAATCGTACAAAATTGTTTAAAAAACAATATGCACAATTAGTCAATGTACAGAGGCGTTTTTGAGACGTTGATCTACGGTTTTTGTATTTTTTTAGTAAAATGAAGGCAAACGAGTAGACGGTTCACCTGATGGTAAGCGATCCCATCGCCCATGGACACAAAACATTCGGAAAGTCACGAGTGCGTTAACATCCTAGGAAATTGTATAAAATAGGTTTACTGGAAAGGATGGGAGTCAGGATTAAGGATATGGAGGGAAAAAAGTGGCAAAAGAGGAGGGGGAAAGACATGACAATCTGGCATCCCCAAAAGTCATGCGTACTTTATTTTTTGACTTTATATCGGGCAATGATACTTCTCCGGGCGAGGCCTTAAAGGTGCAGCAAAAGCCGTAAAAAGATGTTAAGCTCTACCACTATGTTATCTATCAATCAAAGAGATCTTCATGAATGAAGATTGTTAACTTATTTTCGTTATTAGTGTGAACCAAGAAATGAGTCGTAACGTAAACGACTGCGGTTCGGTCGCTGCGACGCTCACCGGATGCCTAGCGGCCGCCACGGCAGCAGCGGCTGCGGCCGCGTTCATTGCGCCCGCGCTCGGATACATCCCCGCGTCAGACACACTCGCTCATGGTCTATACACCACTAATAAAAAACAAACAGGCCACAGCACACACAGCACAACACTCAACACAGCACGCCTATCGCGCGGTCAGTCACTCGCGAATAAAGTAGAGACGGCGTACACACGTCAGCCACGAACGAAGGCTACAAGCGAACTGGGCGCGGGGGGACCGCTCTCCCCCGATTCCCACTTCCCAGCCTCTTGCCACCCTCCGCATACCGCTGCCATACATATTTTCTCCACTCGAATTTTTCGTCGACTATCTTTCGTGTTTGAGGAATACTTAAATGAATCGGAGACGTGTGTGCTGTATATGTAGTATGTAAATCCAGCGTAACAGTTGCGTTTGTAGGTGACATTGTAGGGATGTCTTTATTTAAAAAACTACTTGAAATATCTTTCTTAACAGTCGACAATTATCGTTTTTAATTTTATTAAAGGACGCATATAAATGTATCATGCTATATATAACATGTTAAGACGACTTAGGGATTTTTAACTTACTTATGCTTTATACGTCGTTAATAGCAATAAAATTAAACAAAATCTTTTCCGTTATTATCTACCATTCGGACTTATTTATTATTATACTTTATTATGAATTCGTGGTAAGATCATAGATTGAAATATCTTATTTAACAGTTTACAATTTTTGTTTCAATTCAATTAAAGGACAAATACAATGCTATAAATAACATGTTATGACGACGTAGGGATTTTTAATTATACTTATTCTTAATACGAACGATGTATTAAGAATAAGTATAATTAAAAATAGCAAAAAATTTCAAAAAATTCTTATCCGTTATTATCTACCATTTGCACTTATTTATTATTTTATTTTATTATAAATTCGTTGTAAGATAATGAATTGAAATATCCTTCTTAACAGTTTACATTGTTGTTTCAATCCAATTGAAGGACGAATATAAATGTATCATGCTATAAATAACATGTTATTTCGACGAAGGGGTTTCTTTTTTTTTAGTGTACTTATGCTTTATACGTCGCTGGTAGCGATAACATTTTAAAAACCTATCCGTTATCTACCATAGGGATCTATTAATTATTACAATTTATTATAAATTCATGGTAAGATAATGAAGACATAATAAATATATTTTATAATAGATTAAAATTACAAAAGCCTTTATCTCGATTGCATTTTTTTAACGTTGGAAATGAAGCAGCAATAAACATACACGTGAACTGCCTGTAAAATGCGATAGTACCGTATCTATATTTATTAAGCGCTAATAATATGATCTCTGGCATTTATCCGATAAAAATGTATCCGTTTATAGCGGACTTAAGTTGTTAATCTTGGGAACAATATTGAATATTGTGTATTCTTCTTGTCTTTCACATGTTATCTTCTTCAGTAATTGCGTCGTATAAAAGACATTTGAGGAGAGTTGAAGATTCAGTTAAACTGTTATTTATATTGAAAAAATCACATATAACAGTTTTTCCATACAATGATAATTTTTAATATAGCTGGGATCATAACTTACGTTTGACATTTTAGGCTAATCTTGATATGCTTATAACAAATACGTAATATAATAAAAAAAATTAAGATACAGCGTGCATATTTGCACTATTACACAATTTTATTAATTTGGAAAAAATATGATTTAACTAATATTTACTCATGTTTCATATGGAGGTTATTTTTTTATGGAACGGTAGACAAAAAAAGCAGATGTTTCACCTGATGGTAAGCGATCCCGTCGCCCATAACACGCAACATCTGGTGAGTCAAGTGCGCTCTCAATTTGCGAAATTGTATAGAATAGGTTTATTGGATAGGATGCGGTCGGGAATAAGGATTTGGAGAGAAAAGGAGTGGGAAAAGAAAATAGTAGACATGGCCATCCGGCAACACCATGTCATGTTTACTTTATTTTTTGCCGACATAAAGGCAAATAAACAGTATTTTTATTATAAACTAGCAGCTCCGTGAGGTTTCAACCGCCTAAACTTTGCCGGTTTTTGGTACATTTTTCTTTAATGCTTCGCTCCTATTGGTCTCAGCGTGATGTTATACAGTCTAAAGCCTTCCTTGATAACTGGGCTATCCAAAACCTACTAATTTTATAATTCGGATTCGGATATATTCTTGAGATTAGCGCGTTCAAACAAACGAAACTCTTGTTAATATTTCGAACTCTTGTTACTCAAAACAGCTGGTCTGATTTAAATGGATCTGGTGTTAATTACTTAAATCGAAGTAAAGATAATTTTATATCTTGATAACCGCAATTATTTATTACACAGACATAAACAAAAGTATAAGGTAGCAAATAGATTATATAGATAAATTGAGATCTGGTGTACGTTTTATTTTCCTTTTCTATTGCTCTTTTCTTTTCTCGGAGACTAAATTTGCCGCAGCACCACTTGTCCGGTTTGGACTTATTCAGCCAATGTAAATCACGTTCTTACCAAGTCGACGTGGCAATATATGTATAGTGTGCACTCAGCCGTTTAGAGAAATGTTTATATTTCTTCATTCTTTGCTTGAGATACCAGAAAATGGAAATATGCGATGGACTTCAGTTTTTTTTTCTTTTGTTTTTGACAAATAATTGCTACAGAAAACAGCGAAACCAAGCGCCTAAGAAGCGTTCATGATAGAAATTTTTCAGTGATTTCGTTTTGAAAAAGCATGTAATGGACCGATTTTCATGAAAATTATATGGGACCATAATTAAAGTCGGTTGAATTTTTTTTTATGTAAAGGAAGACAAACGAGCAGACGGTTCACCTGATGGTAAGCGATCCCGTCGTCCATACACAAACGCAACATCCGGAGAGTTGAGAGTACGTTGTCAACCTGGGCGATCGGATATAATAGGTTTATTGGGTAGGATGGGGTCGGGGTTAAGGATTTGGAGAGGATAGGAATAGGAAAAGAAAAGGGTAGTCATGGCCATCCGGCATCACCAAAAGTCATGCATACTTTTATTTTATGCCGTCTTTATAAAGGGCGGAGGTATTTCCTAGCGCGAGCACGGCCGTAGAAGTGCAGCAAAAGCTGTGAAAAGTTGTTATGCCCAACCACCTCTAGAAAAATGTAAAAGTCAAAAGAAATTGTGAGTAAGAATAATTGAGACAAATTATCTCGTGTTATTTTTGTTTCTAAGACTTACGATTTATAAGACATTTTTAAATTGAACAACTATACGGATTTTATCGCGGTTTATTTTAAATTTTATCACCTGACGTTCCTGGTATGTAAAAAAAAATGGTGACCATCGAACTGTGAAATAATGGCGTTGTGTTGAAACACGTGCCATTATTGTGATGCTTTAATAAACACATGTTAACCGAGATTATCTTGTAGCGGTAGTGATAACGATTTCACTATTCACGTCACTATTTAATCTTTGATTAAAACTTTGAACTTAGATTTTAATATCTAAATATTTAATTATAATATTGCATTTGTTATGAAGGTTTCTTGATGAATTCTTAAGTTTGCCGTTTCATCAGTATTGTTAATTTCATCCGCCTCTGTAGCCTAGTGGTATGGGTTTTCGGTTTGTAAGTCGTGGGTTCGAATTCCATGGGGGAACAATAACTTTGCGTTGTCGTTTCTTGGTTGGATTAGGGCAATGTGGGCTGATCACCTGATTGTGTGATAAGAAAGATGATCCATGCGTCGGAAGAGCATGTAAAAAGTCGGTCCTGCGCCTGACCTCTCTCCCATCGGGCTTTGAGAGTTAAGGAACAGAGAGTGCACCTGTCTGCGCGTGCACTTGTGCACTATATCTCCTGCGCAGTTGGCTGATCTCTGGGTAGATTGGCTGCCGTGGCCGCAGTTTTGTCAGGAGGACATTATTATTTGATATTAGACGACATAAATAAAATATCATTTGATAATTGACTATGTAGCGATGTTTCCAATATAAAGATTATCAAAATGATAAAATCTTATCATTAACAGTAGAGGAACATTATAACGGCTACCTGTTTTATTTGTATAAATAGCTTTCCTGTTAAATTGTACCTTTTTATTGAATTATATAGATACATATTTTAACCGACTTCTAAAAAGGAGGTTCTCAATTCGGATGTTTCAATTTGTTTTTATTCTATGTTCTCGCGTATCTCCGCAGTTTATAAAGCGGTTTTAAGAATAAAATTATTATCAAAATGATCCCATAAAATTTTCATAAAAATCGGTCTTTTTTTAAAAAATCAAATTTCAAGGCGTTTAAAGTCGGTTTTTATTTTTATTCTAGCCTTTTCATTTATTTTTAACAAAGGACTGCTTTAGATATCTTCTTATTCAGTATTTACTATTTTTTTTCTTTGACATTTATTTATTTGATATTATTATTAATACTACTAATTAGTTACGTGCGAGTCCGTTTCCAAAGAAACTTAAGAAAATATATTTAGATACGGTTATAATTTTATTATGGGTTAAATTACTTAATCAAGTTGGAAGATGCTTTGCACACATATAGTATCATGTGGGTCGTAAATATGTAGGCTTTTAATTTTTATTGCTTTTTTTATAGAATAAAAATTAAAAAAAAACTAATTTATATGTTTTCCTTGATATCGTATAGAAATTTGATGCATTCCGTGCCAAGTCTGCAGTCTAAAGCAATACAGCACTCATAACACAAAAAGCTCGACTTGTGCACGTTGAATATTTATTATGACATATCTCTGCATGCAATCCTAAACCTCTAAGCCCGCACCGTTCTTTTCCAGTCGCAGTACTTACTTGCAGGCTGACGCCCTCTTTTAAAAACGGATAATTCACCTCCGAGGAGCTCTCACTTTAGCGGCGCGCCACCTCCGCCTCGCTACCGTTCGTACGTATCTCGTAATTCACGTCGCATCTACAAGCGCGGGAAGTAACGAGTCGCGACAACGAAAAAACGAACAGCTCGCGTCGACGGACGCCCGTTCCGTTTTTGTTGCGCGCCGCACCGCGCGCGCGCTTTTTTTTTTTTTTTTCCACTGCGCTTTTTATTTCTCGTTTCCGAGGCCGTTTTGCTCGCCGGCCACACCACACCGTGCCCGCAATATGTCGTCCACGGAGTCGAGTAACTAATAACGTCGACGTAATTGGATACGGCAATATTTCCCGCCTTTTTTAGTTTTTTTTTTAAATTTAGAACGGATAACATTGTCATTTTTGGCTTTGTGGTTACGCTATAAGATTGACAATTTGAAACTGTTTTTTGTATCGATTTTTTAATTACTTATTTATAACAATAAAATGATAAAATGATTAAAGGATAATGCCCAAACCTAGTACCAATATTTATCTTCCATCAAGATCAAAATTATATAGTAATTATTTTCACAATTTTTTGAGACTTGGCTTTATGGATTTGATTTTTAGCGTGTAATTTAATTTAAAGTATAAAAGTATGAATTTTGCTTTACCTACATGACGTTTGCGCAATCTGTCATAGTGATCTAGAATGCAATAGAAACTATTTTCATTGAATACATTTTTTTAATTTATCGAATGTCTCCGAAATCCGGTGCTTTTTACGAAAATACCTTCTGTAGTAGTTAATATAAAAAGTCTAGTCTCCAAAAAAACATGTTTAAACTTTATACAACTTAGTACGGTTTGCCATATAAAAGTGGGCATTGTCCTTTACTACATTTACTAATTTAAATGCTAAATAAAAGCAAACGTTAGCTTTTACATTAAAAAAATATTTAATTAACATACGAACTCTACACAAAATATGTTGGCATAAATAAATTTATTCTTTTTTTGTGTTGCTAGAGTCCCGACGCAGAGCGTTTTGGCGAGATAAGCAATAATTAATTAGGCGGGAAACCACGCTTAATCGGCAGCCGTTATTTCGCGCCCATTATAATTATTATTCGCACTTCATAACTGTAATATGACCTGTGGAGTTTTCGAATTGTTACAATTTGCAATTATTTAAAAGCGTTCACTTTCGTTTTAAACAATAAACTGTTGGAATAAAAATGTTCGTGTGTATAGAATACACCTGTCAGAATTGAGACTTCCTTGTAATTTTTTTATGGAAAGGAAGACAAACGAGCAGACGCCTCACCTGATGTAAAGTGATCCCGTCGCCCATGAACACGCAACATCTGGAGGGTTGCGAGAGCATTGTCAACCTTGGAAATTTCCAAGGTTGGCAATGCCAATAAATCTATTTTATTCAATTGGATAGAATAGGGTAGGTTTAATGATTTGGAGGGGATAGGAGTGGGAAAAGAAAAGAGTAGACATGGCCATCACGCATCCCCAAATGTCATAGATACTTTATTTAATGGCGACTTTATAAAGGGCGGTGGTACTTCCTTGGGCGAGTGAGGTCATAAAAGTTCAGCAAAAGCTGTGAAAAGACGTTATGCTCTACCACTTCAAATAAATCCATTTGTAAATTAGAGATAGATTTCGCAGAAACGTAAAATAATATTCACATAGTGAAAATATGTATCGTGTTCTCTTTCTTTTGCTCTCTGACGCGTGACGCTTGACGCATTGCTATTTTACTCTCACCACACGCAAATTATTCCTTCAAAATTTTATTACACGCTCATTAGTAAAAGTAATTCCATTTCTCGTGAATAAAATGGCTTTTGAAGTATAAATAATACGAATTACGAACATTGTTGTGCCGAGCAATGTTAATACAAGTTTGCCCGACCCTACATTTCACCACGGATTTAAGTACAAGTGACAGATGGCTGGCTGTCGCTGCCTTAGTGGCTAAGCCAATGACCCGCATCGTTTTAAACTTTCGACTAACAAAACCAGTCAGCTATAGCATTAAGAGGCGAAACCGCAACCACAGGAATACCAAGTTTTTTTTCGTACAGCAATAACACGCAAAATATTGAACAGCTCTTCTCTTACTACATTACGCTCCATGGATTTGATTTTTGAGCAGGGTATTTAGTTTAAAATATAAAAGTATGAATTTTGCTTCACCTACATGACGTTTAAACAATCGATCATAGAGATGTGAAATAGAGTAAAAACTATTTCTAAATGAATCGATTTTTCATTTTACCAAATCTCTCTGAAACACGGTTTTTCTTTACTAAAAGAACTTCTGTAGCAGTTAATATAATAAGTGTAGTCTCTAAAAAAAAAATTTACCTTAATGCAACTTGTTACGGTATTCTATGTAAAAGTCGACGTTGTCCTTTATTTAGGTTTGATTCGACTTCAAGGGACAATGCCCAGTTTTATATGGAGTACCGTACATATTTGCATTGAGTTTCAACTTTTTTTTGATATTAGACTTATTATTAACTCCTACAGAAGTTCTTTTCGTAAAGAAAACCTAGGGTTTTGGAGATATTTGATAAAACCGCAAAAAAAATCATAGCAAAATAATTTCTATTGCATTCTACATCTATATGACCGGGTGTGTAAACGTCATGTAAGTAAAGCAAATTTCATACTCTCATACTTTAAATTAACCACTTTAAACTACCCACGAAGCATAATATCGGAAAAATATGGAAATAATCACTATATCATTTTCATTTTAATCCGAGTCTGAGTCTTTTTGGCGCCACTTTTGTGCATTGTTTCGTCATCTGAAGTGAATTGGCCCGCAAAATACACATGGACACAACGGCTTCCTGAAACAAGTTTACGTTAACAGTTATAACGTTAAACGCTAAATAGCAGTTTTATAATAGCGTTCGTTTCTAATAGCCGTTTACGATAACAATCGGACCTGTTCCCGTTGTCTGTTACTCGCAATTAATCGTCGAGTTAGTGGTCAATAAAAGTGGCCAGCACCAAGCCGACACCCCACGCCGCTCCGAACAAACTTGGCAAACAGAACACGCTGTATAATTAACCGGCGCGAACATTTAGTTGTATAAGCCTCCATTGTGTCGCGCGCAAAAAGCGACCGTTTGAAAAAGTCACCTCGGTTCCCAGAAGGCCTCGACTCGTTTATTCTCGCTGGCTCGGAGTTTTTTTTTTCTTTTCTGCACAGCTAGAATTAGCGCTTAATGTTCGAAATTCAAATGCGAAAGTCAATATTGTCGATGGTATTCGTGACCTGACTTCACTACTACTAATTATTTATAATACTATTTAAATATAGAACCATTCTTAAATAGATGACAAATACGTTCAGTTTAATTAGGATATGTTTTTTGCATTTATAATATAAATAGGAAATAAAAGAAAACATTTTTGACGGACTTCAATGTACGTTCGCGCAAATCTCCGCTATTTATGACCTGATTTTAAAAATTCTTTTTTTATCTTATATTTAAGGTATTCTTCCGGAATGGTCCCATAAAATTTTCAAGAAAATCGGTTTAATAGTTTATCTTTTAAATCAAAATAACAAAATTGATTTTATGTATTTCTGCGCGTATCTCAGTCATTTATGAACCAACTTCAAAAATTATTTTTATATGATACAGCATTCTTCGTAAATAGTCTTATAAAATTTTCATAAAATTGGTTCATTACTTTGTTTTTTAAATAAAAATGTCAAAATTTTGGAATGTTCGAAAATATGATCGCAACTAATGAACTGATTTGAAAAAATATTTTTGTTTCTTCCACAATGGTCCTACAGAATTTTTATAAAAATCGGATTAGTAGGTAATTTGTTTGTAAAATCAAAATATCGGAAAATATATCTATATATTTAAGCGTTTAAAATCGGTTTTTGTAATTTTATGTGAAAATAAACTCGTGAGTAATATGCATAATTCGTTAAGCCTCAAGACTGTTTGGGATAGTAAACTTTTTTCGACTGTCACGCTTAATGGGCAGAAAAAAAAGTCAGCTTTTCCTGCTATCTTTGTTTAGCCGTTGTTACCTGTCTCTGTACATTGTTGGCCGTTTCTCCATTTTGTCGCTATTAACACTGAGGTGTGGCACAACGCAAAATCTAGGCTTGCCAACTTACCAGGCGCATTTTGTGTAATGCTAATAAATGTTCTTTAGTACTTGTCACTGCGTTATATTAGTTGCCAGTTGCAAATATAATATTATGGGGATTTGTTTTCATGTTCCGCTTTCATAAGTATTTGTAATATTTTAACAGACTTTAAAAAAGGAAGATGGTTCTCAATTCAGATGTTTTTTTATGTAAGTTCGCGCATATATCAGTCATTTATGAACTGGTTTTAAAATTATTCTTATATCTGATATGGTATTCTTCTTTAATGGTTCGCTAAACTTTCCAGAAAAATCGGTTCATTAGTTTTTTTTTTTATTGAAAATAACAAAATGTAGGAAATGTTAGCCTAAATCTCCAAACGGTTTTATCTGATAGTGTATATTTCTATGGTCCTAATTTTTTTTTTTTATAGAAATCGGTTCAGTTTTTTAAAATGAAAATAACGTAAAAGACTCGTCCCGAAAGTACACTTTTAAGGCGTTTAATGTCGGTTCTTGTGGTTTTCTTTGAAATAAAAATTGTCTAATGAAATTTTATTGGATATTTTTTTATGTCAGCAACCAAAAATCGAACCAAGAAAACTATTATTTTCTATAGAACAGTTTTCTAAACGTGTTCCGTTCCGTAAGTGTTCCGGCTTGTTGAACAGAGATAAGATAAAACTCATCTAAATTTATCTCCGATAGCTGCGATTGTCACATTTTTTTTACTAAATACTCAATCCATTCATAAGCTACAAGCTAGTTAAGTAGTTGAGGTAACAATATGTGGTCATTGCTGTGACAGTTGCTGTTATTTTGGTCTACAAAATATTTGTTAGGATCTTATATATACACAATATCCTTTCAAAGCTTTTGCTGCACTTCTACAGCCGCGCTCGCCAGGAGAATTACCACCGCCCTTTATAATGTTGGTACAAAATAAAGTATGCATTACTTTTAGAGACGTCGAATGGCCATGTCTACCTTTTCCTTAGCCCACTCCTTTCCCCTCCACTCGTTGACAACGCACTCGCGTCTCTCCTGATATTGCGTGTGTCCATGGGTGACGGGTTCCGCTTACCATCAAGTGAACCATCTGCACGTTGGCCTTCCTTTCCATAAAAAATACGTAGTCATTGCTATTGTTTTGGGTAATTGTCCGAGATCACTTCGCTCGCGATTTTTTCTTGCAAATAATTTTAATCAATAGAGAATGTTTATTTATGAAACAATGATATGAGATTACCCTTAATTTAAATAAGACGCAATTTAAGTGAAAATAAAAAGCATATTAAACATGCCTTGTGAGCGTCTAATAACGGTCAAGTTGTTCAGACGATTATTCCTTTCGAACATGTATTTTTCAAGTGTTAATTGTCGTTAAAGTATTCGCACGTGTACGCGCGAGTGAAACGGTGTCGAGGTGTAATTATTGCGAGTAGTTTGACACGTCACCACACCGCGACATATCCGATGGCGTATTTATTTGTTAACGTATGCACCTGCGGCGATCAATCGCCCACCGCAATTGATTACGACCCGCATGACTAATATAATGTAATATTTACTTTATAACCGTAAACAATAAATATTCACTAAGATTTCTGTTTATTGTCACTCGTCTAAAGCAAAGACAAACGTAAACATATGCGAATCAAAATGGCGGATTTGTTTTTTTATGACACAAACACGAGACACATACAGCCTACGTAAAAATATTTTTATATTCATATTATGCGGTAGTGTTTAGAAATTTAGACATTTATTTATTTTATTCATCGCATGCCTAAAATAAACTGTTTTTTCAAACAGAAACATTTTTGCATAGTGCTCCAAATATTTTTCATATGAAAAAACGCTAAAGAAAGTTTTTACCTGTATTGCTTTTGCTATCAATTCAACTGTGCTTATACCGATGTTTGCTTTCTGTTATTAATTCTATCGCTGTTATAAATTATTTACAAATGGGTGTTTACTGAAGTGAAAAGACATATAATTAGTTTGACTGAAAAAGCCAATAAATTATTCAAAAAAAGGTTTTTTTCACTTTCATAAGCAGCTCTCTCAAAAAAGGAATAAATAAAATTTTAATTTTACGTCCTTAGACTAGTCTAGCATATCATTTAATATTTTAATCCATAATTTAAATATAAAACCGTAACATTTCCTAGCCGTTTACCTACTGGTAAAAATAATTAAAAAATGTCTTAGTTTTCCATAACGTGGCGTAATGTTGTTTGGCCAAACAAGGAAAGAAAATATTACATTTATAAAGCGTATGACCACAGCATCGGGCATTTAGCCACGATCCTCGCAGAAAATGTCTTATTACGGAGAGGCAATTAATAAGTCGTTAGGGGCTAGCCGCGTGCAGGCCGAACAATAACATGTGCATTATTCATGTCCGAGCAATTAGTTCGGGCTACGGACATTTCGCGCGAGTTATTAAGTCGAACGATTCGATACGAATTCTCTCGATTTTTCTCAATTTACACGTACGTACGGCGTCTTTATTATTGACGTTCGCGCCTAAAAGATCGTCCGTCATTTTGTTTTTCTAAGCCTACATCTGAAAGCTAATATTTGACAGCTGTCATATACAATACTAATGAATTAAGGACAAAGCAATTAAGAATAATTATCTCAAAAAGATATAGCTCTAGCTGTATCTTCTACGGCCATGCTTGCCCAGGAAAGCACCACCGCCCTACACAATGGGGGCATTATTATAAAGTATGCATGACTTTCTGCCTTGCCAGATGGCTATTCCTGACCATCAGGTGAACCGTCTGCTCATTTGTCACCCTTTCCATAATGTAAAAAAAAACTTTCCGAAGATCCGATAGTTCGCGCCCTGTCAATCAGTGTCACATCAGGCTATTTTTTGAAACCCTTTATTTTATTTAAGTTATTTGCAGTAGAACGCGTTCATTTTTGACATTCTACGACTTTTTATATATGCTAATTCGAATGCTGAAGACATTTATGATTCTAGAACTAATTCTAAATTCATTCAAGTTAATGATATACTTCATTAATATTTATATTATTCGCATACATTTCGGGTGAGTTATTTTAGAACGCATAAATAAAGTTAGTGTATATAATTATTTTGTACAGAAAACAGCGAAACCGACTCAGAAAGCTTTGGAAGAAAACGTTTGTGGAACAAATTTTTCTGTTATTTTTGTTTCAAAAAGATAGAGGCCGACGTCCATGAAAATAACATGGAACCACCTTGTAAATATACCTGTTTGAAAATTTATTCATAAGTTACTGAGAAATCGACCTAATACACATACAAAAAAAAGCATACAATCGAATTGAGAACCCCCTCCTTTATTGAAGTCGTTTGAAAACTTAAGAATAATCGTATAGCCGATAAATAGTTTCGGAACGAATGTGTGAATTAAAAATGAGCTCCGGTCTATTTGTCACAGACACCGCGGGCAATCTGACCATGACAGCACAATGAGGCCATTCATTCACTTATTACCTTTGATAGGAGAGCCAAATTGACTGCTCGCTGGCGCAATACCACAGTGGTTGAGATCGTCTTTTGAATTGATTTTTTTGGGTTCAATCCCTACACTATACAATATTTATTTTATGCACAAACAAAACGTAAAACAAACTTAATGCTGATAGAATGTTCTACGAGTCAACCTTAAGGTTGAAAAAGCTGATGGAGATGTACACGTAATACGTAAAAGACAAGAAAAGGATATAGATAACATTTTGAATATATATTATACTGAATAAACCATATATATTTCTTTAGATATCACAACTAACTATCTAAATTAATTTATAGCACGAAATTAGGAAGATAAATATGTTAAATATCAGATAATTTTCTAGATGTATGTATACATAATGTATTGAGAAATAATTAATGTATTGTGACATAGCTTAGATTATACAGAAAAGTTTCGTGTGAATTTCGCTATTGCAACATTTTTTTATTGATGCTCCGCTCCTATTGGTCACAGTGTAATGTTATACAGGTTAACTGGTAAGTCACTTTCAATGTTTGAGGGAGTTATACGTGAGGTTCGTATATGAAGAATAAATGTAATATTAACAGTAAATATTAATTGACCACTAAGTAAACTTAATCGAAACTTGAGTAACAATTTACGAAACCCATGCGCGAC
This sequence comes from Graphium colonna, assembly GCA_025505425.1. Classification (NCBI taxonomy): domain Eukaryota; kingdom Metazoa; phylum Arthropoda; class Insecta; order Lepidoptera; family Papilionidae; genus Graphium; species Graphium colonna. The sequence continues at coordinate 818,202 of JAOCPS010000013.1, forward strand.
GACGACACGACGCGAGCGGTCTTTTTTCGGGTCAATGAACTTCGCCAGCTGGCCATATGTACGCCGCCGGCATCGTGTCCACGCTTTGCCTGTTCACAGCTATGCCCCTAAGTTAAAACATTAAAATGATGACAATCGAGTATTGAGTGCTCTCCTTTAATATCGCTGGTGACTCACCATCCAACCTGTGAAGTCTCTAGCCTTCCTACTACCTTCCACGATATCCATTACTTAATACCTTCCTCGGCTATCCAAGGCTAAAAGAATTTTTCAATTCGCACCAGTAGTTCCTGAAGTTATCCCATTTAACCAAAGAAACAAACAAACTCCTGGTATCTTAACTTCAGAGTATATTGAAAATTAGGACACACCTTTTAAAATTAATAACAAGTTGTTGCCTACGATTTTGCTCGCAGTTTTAAAGTGGTTCTTAACCAAAATCGAAAGTGTCTTTAGTTGTTCCATCAGCCATCAGCCAGCTGCCATTCCAAGTCACGTCAAAATCGGTTCAGACGTTTTGGATATTAGCCTACCCAAACATACGGACAAACAAACATACATTAGTAAAATTTGTAATTTGGTACCGTATTAATTTTAAATGCCTTTAGTATAAATGTCTTATTTTGACCTTACAAAAAGACACGTCAGTTTTTATTTATATCCTTCTTCCTAGCCTTATTCCCAAATTACTTAGGGCCGGCTTCAAATCTAACCACCTATTACCTGAATAACAGTCTTTACACAGAGCGACTGACATCTGATCTCCGTAACTCACGGGGATAAACTAAATTCGTAGGATGGATTAGTTGTTAGGATATTTGAAGGCACGGACATCCTGTAACGACTGCCAAAGGTGTGCATATATGTACATAATTCAGTTATAAAATTCTTCTGTACAATAACTTATAAGTTAACGAACTCATCCGAGAAAGATAAAGGAATAGAATCGCTGACGCCACAAATAACTCACGGCACCTCCGCCGATAAACAGAAATTATATCCGAGGCAAACACCACCACGCGACTATTTTACTGTTAATCAAATATTTGAGCGCACGACCTCCGATGGCGGTGCTAAAAATTCGAACGTAATGTAAAAAAAAACTTTTTGTTTTTTTTTTCGTTCTACCTAGTACTACAACAAAGTAGTCGTGGGAACAGTGAAATGTGTAGAACAATGCATTTTTTTAAAGTCGAAAGTTGTGCGCTGTGCTCGGAAATTTTAATTTCCGTAAAAAAAACTTTTGGCCTTATAATGAGGTGTTTTTACGATACAGATTAAAAATACAGATTTATTTAACGATGTTTATTTTGACAATTATCAATAACATTGCAAAGTAATTAAGCAAAATTTTTAGCTATTTTCTTGCCATATATGTAATTATATCTATCTATTACGTTTATGTTATAACTCGATTTGAACCTCTAATAAAAAAAGGATTTCATTGCTCTCGTGTGGGTCAGAAGTGTTAAAGGGCAAATGTTAAAATATTTATTTTCTAACGCTACGCCGTCGGTTGAAACAGAATAGCATCTGTTTGTACATTCACTTGCATACAAATATTTTACCACGTATTCGCAATGGTGAAATTTTCTATTGAATCTTCCATTAACGTGTACAATAATATTTGGATTCTTGTGTATGTTAATATTTAACGAATAAATTTTTGTATGATAAAAATAAATTGTTTTTGAACGTAACCCGAGACTCGCGTCAGAATTCCTTCACCTTTTCGAATTAAGAAAAAAAAATCTCGTTCCTCCATCAACAGACGTAAATGAATTTTAATCCGTCGCGCCGAGATTTCGATCGGGCCCATGCAGTATATTTTCACGGACGCGTATCACAGATTACATCTGGCTACTCGTCGACGAGAGAAATAAAAAAAAAAACAAAGCAAAGCAAAGTCGCGTCTTAGAAGCATTTAGGCGGGAAAGTCGAAAAAAAGTTACGCATTCGAAACATTCGGCGGGCAGCTATAAAAAAAAGAAAACAACAGACTTCGTCTTCGGAACGTTTAGGCGGGAAGCTTGGTGGGCGTCGCAACGTACAATATAGGAGCGCATTAGCGATGCGAAGAGGAAATCGTTGTGTATGTCTATGGTATCGTAATGTTTTTGTTAAAACAACGCGTTGAGTTCTGCCAATTTTGAATTTGATTTTTTTTTAAATAAACAGTGCCAATAATTTTAATTAAAGAAGCCGTGTAAATTAATTTTTAGCAGTTGACACATATTATTTTTTTATCTGTACCACATGGAAAAGTTGTAATACGAATAAAGATTGTTTGAATATTGCTTATATTAGTTTTTATTTCGTTATGCACATATAACCTATGTCTATTTTTTACTATCGTTAGTTTTTTTTATAAGAACAACATCGTCGAGCACTGCGTATCTAGATTTTTTTCCGGCTACCGACTAGGCATACATAGCTTGCCGCGCGGCGTTGTCGATAAACTGTCTGCGCGTGACATACCGACGTTTTTACTTTAGCCTTGTGCGAAACGTATCGATTCACAATGCGCAAGACGCTTTATGATGCGCTCTGTTCTGGCGTTTTTATTGCGCGCGCGTGAATTTATTTTCGAAATTGTCGTCGGCCAGTAAACGAGACAATGAGAATTCTTTCTCAATTTATATAATGCTCGAAGGTTTTAGCCTTAACGCTTCGCTCGTTCACCTAGTAACCTTTTAAAAACTTAAATAAGTATTTTTATAAATATAATAATAAAGAGCCGTGGCGGCTCAGTGTCCGGGCGCTCGCCTTCAATTATGTTTACTCGAAGCGAACCTGAGTTCGATCCCCGGTGCCGACATCAATGAAATTGTCAATTTTCTAATTGCAATTTTAAGTGCTGAATTACCACGTGCTCTTTGGTGAAGGAAAACATCGCGAGGAAACCTGCATATCTAAGAATTAATATTTATAAGATATGTGACGTCCACCAATCCGCACCTGAGCCGCGTGGTGGACTATGCCCTATCCCCTTGTTCTAAAGTGGCCTTAGCCCAGCAGTGGGATAATTTAAAAAATAGGCTGTTACTTTTTTAGTAAAAACACTTTTTTAAGAATGTGTAATAGTGTACAAATCAAATTATAGGTTTATTTAACGGTAGAGTGTAGTAATCGCGTACACGAATAGTGCGCAGATGACAAACGTGCATTACTTATGAAGCCTACAATGTGTTTGTTCAGCATTAGTCACGGGGCATAGAGTAATGACGCATTAATAATGCTCTATCGGCTGATTAGTCTGTGGCGGGCGCGAAGGAGTGTATAGTCTGTGCATGCGAGCCAAAGAGCGGGAAGCGATGTGCCATTAGCGCCGCGCATTCAATAATAACGAACGAGCCGCACCGAAATATCCCCTGTTTACACCCACTCGCCTCGGCTCCGAGCGCCGACCGACCGCATTTTATTTTTTTCGCTGTCGCACATTTCGCCGTCATAGCTATTTCCACTCGAGGCATTATACCCGCGCCGTGGTGTGCGTGTCCACGTGGACTGCGGAGCGTCGTGGCGCTGGCGCGGCTGAACGGAGGGCTTCCATTGGCGTTCCCCGCGCGATCGCTTATTAAGGGTGGAGTTACACGCGTCGGAGTGCGTCCATTGGGGGGCGCCGAGCGTGAGAAGTGCCTCATTGGCGGAGGCGATCTCTGTGAGCGCGTCGCTCAACGTGGACTCGTTTATCTATTCAGACGCCGGCGGCGCGGTCGCGGGGGGCGGCGGGGGGCCGGGGGGTATACGGGCAATCAGTAAAGGCGGGAGGAATACGGCCATATTTATAAGAGCTGCGGGGATGCAATCACGAAGCGGGCGGGGGGAGGGGAGGGGTTAGGGGGGGAGGTCGGCCAGTTTGAGGGCAGCCTTTTTATTCGTTTTTCGCGCGGGGTGCGTCGACAGGGAGCCCGCGCTAATTGCGGGGGTAATGAGGACGCTCGAAACGAGACTTACTCGACTCCACTCTATTAAAGCGTGGCGCGCTATCGCCTTATTGATTTGCCCTTAATCGGAGACGTACGGCCGTAAACAAAGCGGGGATTGTATCCACTGCCAACTCCTTTGCATTTAATGGGCGCGCTAATAAACTTACGTCCGCACTCGGAGACGTTAATCAGACGCTTGGTTTTGTCTAATCAATTTAACTGTCAAATAACGGTCAAACGACTAACCAATGTATACTATAAGAACAATATTTGTATTGATATAAAATATAATAAATAGTATCTTCTACTAAAAAGTAGCTTAACCGATTTTAAACGCTTAAAGTTTAAAAAAAAATATTTCGGATATTATGATTTAAAAAAGGAACTGTTTGACAATACAAAACTATATTCCTTCAAATAAAAAAAAATTAATTTTAATAATACGCCCTTTATAAAGTCGGCATAAAATAAAGTATGTATGACTTTTGGGGATGCCGGATGGCCATGTCTACCCATTTCTTTTCCTACTCCTATCCTCTCCAAATCCTTAATCCCGACCCCATCCTATCCAATAAACCTATTATATCTGAACTCCCAGCTATACAACGCACTCGCACCTGCATTGTCTATGGGCGACGGGATCGCTTACCATCAGGTGAACCGTTTGCTCGTTTGTCTTCTTTTCCATAAAAAAAAGAAGCTGGATGTGAATAGCCCAAGACCGGCCACTGTGAACATCCTAGAGGGAAGCCTTTGCCCAGCAGTGGGCGTGTTTCGGCTGATGAATTGGATATAACAACATCAAAATATTGTAGTACAAGCACGGCAGTATACTATTTTTTTTTTCAATAATAAAACGTTCTATTTTTAATTAAATACGTCATATGTATGGCGTAACAAGAAACAATGCATCTATTTGCAGGTTATTAACATCTGTGGTCGCATTGTCAAATACTTATAAAAATGAAAGTTGAAGAAGTAAATTAAGAAAGTTTCCTGGTAGATTCATGTTCGGTGCAGCTACTGCATCCTACCAAATCGAGGGAGGATGGGATAAAGATGGTAAGTATTTTTATAAACTGTGTCGTGTTTTATTTAAATCGTATGAAAATTATTGTATGCAATTATATTTTTAACAGGAAAGGTAGAATATATTTGGGATTACATGACCCATAATGATCCGTCATCAAACGGCGATATTGCCGATGATTCGTACGATTTGTACAGTAGAGACGTTGAAATGATGAGTCATCTTGGCCTTGGATTTCCGCAGATTTTCATTATCGTGGTCACGTATCTTACCTACGAGTTTCCTGGCAAAATAAACGTAGCTTGCGTTCAATACTACATTAATTTAATTGATGAACTGCTAAAATACAGTATTAAGTCCATGGTCGCTTTGTATCACTGGGATTTACCCCAGAAGCTACAGGATATGGCTGGTTGGGCCAATCCTCATATCGTAGATTGGTTCACTCATAATGCACGAATCGCATTCGAAATGTTTGATGACAGAGTTAATTACTGGATAACAATAAATGAGCCAGATGAAATTTGCTACAAACTTTATGGTGCTTTTTACCATGCCACTAGGCTCACCGTTAAGAGGATAGCGGAATATAAGTGTGCTAAAAATCTATTGCTTGCACATGCGAGAGCGTACAAT
>JAOCPS010000013.1:853660-866526 GCA_025505425.1 Graphium colonna
AAATTTGCAAGAGGAAATTGCATTTGCAAATCGATTCATCAGTTGATGACAAATCTGCGCATTGATATTTCTAATTTTAAAATTCGTTTCAGAATTTTTATCATTTAACATCTCTTTATATTGTAAACAAATATGAAAAAGAAAACTCGGCTTTACGCAGTCGGCATAAAATAAAGTATGCATGACTTTTTGGGATGACGGATGGCAATTTCTATCCTTTTCATTTCCCACTCTTTTCCCCTTCAAATCCCGACCCCACACTATCCAATAAACCTATCCTATCTCATTTCCCAAGTTAACAACGCACTCGCGATTCTCCGGATGTTGCATGTGTCTATGGGCGACGGGAACGCTTTCTATCAGGTGAACCGTCTGCACGTTTGTCTTTCTTTCCATAAGAAAATGATACTGAACTCGTTTCGTTGCGTCACTTTTGACAGTCATAGATTCCCGTCAATGTTATCATAGTTAGTCTTAGTACCATTTTTTATGGAACTTATTTTATTCACATAAACGTTTGCGCGATTTTATGAATTGTCAAACTTCCTAAAGAATTCAAAAAAAAAATTAACAATTTCATTTCTGCCACTTGGATTTGAAGTCAGGTTCACCTCGAGTGAACAGAATTAAAAGCAAGGACCCGGACTCTGTGATGCCACAGCATATATTATATAGATCGGTTGATATTGATGATATTATTTTTGTTTCAGACTTTCGTAGTCATAAGCAAAGGCAAAGATATCTTCAGATTTTCGGCAACGGACGCTCTATGGATACTGGACCCCTTTAATCCCATAAGAAGAGTGGCGATATACATATTGGTTCATCCCCTGTTCTCTCTGTTCATTATAACAACGATCTTAGTCAACTGTATTCTAATGATAATGCCTACAACGCCAACTGTCGAAAGTACTGAGTGAGTGTCAATTTCAAATATCCTTCTAAAATCATCACAAAAAACGAAATTACAAAATTCCATATAATCATTCGTAGAGTGCACGCTAGTTTCAAAATTGTTAGTTTCAAGCTAGTTTTCCAGTTATTGATAGGTGTTTAGATTCTATTAAGCATTATTAGAAAAATATATGCATAGTTTTGTAAAGATATCCAAATTAACATATAACTTGATGATAATGTTCTCCGGTCTAAGGTTATTGCCTAACCAAACATATTAATGTTTTAAAGTAATATGTTAAAGGAAATTATTTCGAGATCTAATCATAATTGTATACTTGTAATAATTACTCATTCTTTTCTAGATTTTTTTTATGTTAAAATGAACTGAATTTTTTCAACAGCTCACATTTTTGGTGTACGGTAAAAATCGCTTCGACATTTTAAAAAAAATATCTGATGCATCGTCCTAATTTTTTTGGTTATCTCTAGTCATCATCTAACTAACGAATGGTCGGAAATCCGAAAGACCATCAATTTGTAAATATTGTATTTTTACCTCAAGATCATTTAGACATAGTTTACATAGCATATTTCTCTATTGTATCGCTAATGGATATTTCTATGATCTTATATAATTCCCTTCATAAACGTTAACATTAGAGGTTGTTATTTTATTTACAATTTCACTGAGAACTTTGTATATGTATTGTTGAGCGGCGTTCCACAATGGAGGTGAATTTTTACAGAGTTATCTTTACCGGGATCTACACGTTTGAATCGGCGGTGAAAGTAATGGCCAGGGGTTTTATACTACAGCCATTCACATACCTTAGAGATGCATGGAATTGGCTTGACTTCGTAGTTATAGCTTTAGCGTGAGTAGTAGTCAATTTATTATGATTACGTAGAGAATTGATATAACCGTTCAACAGTAGATTTTTGTCGTTATCTTTTACTAAATGTCTTTTTCAAATAGCTGTATTATAGAAAAAATAACTACTGTCGACTTAGACATTGACGTCAGGGATTCTGGAAATTTATATTTACTGCTGCGGATTTAAGTCGCATGGACGCGACGGTGTATCTCCGTGTAAAGTATAGAATAATGTGGTCTTTCTAGAGAAATAGATTAGTAGTTAGTTATATTAATATAGATGTTGTGGTTATGGGTATTTTTACAGTTATGTGACGATGGGCATAGATCTCGGCAACTTGGCCGCGCTTAGAACGTTCAGAGTATTGCGAGCGTTGAAGACTGTGGCCATCGTACCGGGTAAATTTATTTTATAATTAAACTAACGTAGCACACAACTTAAAAGATGTACACGCTTATATGCATGGGTGTATCTAGGGTTATCTGCCAGTGTGGGGACTAGACTATCCTGGGTGGGCGATAGACCATCCTGGGTGGGCACTAGGTAATCCTGGGATGGGCGCTAGACCATTCTGGGGTGGGTACTAGACTATCCTGGGGTAGGCACTAGACCATTCTGGGTTTGGCACGGGCCACCTGGTCCCTCCTCTATATACGCCCATGCCTATGTGCTAGAAATGCTTAGATGACAGTTAAAAGGCTTCAGTAATATAGATGTTAATGAATAAAAATTTTGAACAGAGTGTGACTATATAAATTGTTTCTTGCAATAGACAATTACACGAGTGTGGTTTTCTTGCAATTGTTTGAAGGTTTTGATAGATAAAACTCTAGTTGTCATAAGAAACTAAAAGACTAATCGCGTTAATTTATCAGGATTGAAGACTATCGTCGGAGCCGTTATAGAATCTGTGAAAAATCTACGCGACGTGATCATATTGACAATGTTCTCACTATCTGTTTTCGCGCTAATGGGTCTTCAAATATACATGGGAGTGTTGACACAGAAATGCATTAAAGTATTTCCGGAGGACGGAAGCTGGGGGAATCTCACCGATGAGAACTGGGAGAGATTCTGTCAGAACGAAAGTAAGACGTTGAAAAGTAGTTGGAATCGTTGAAGTTTTCGATCTGAATACGACTGTTTCGTTGTTTTATTTCAGCGAACTGGTACGAGGAAGGTGGAGAGTATCCATTGTGCGGGAATTCATCAGGAGCAGGGTACGTATATTCTATAACTGCTATAGTTTGACTTCAAAGGTTTTTTTTTAAATATGGAATTTCGACGTCCTTAAGGCCCCAAAATATCTGAAATACAGGAAAATCAATAACTAATATAGGGTCTGGAAGACAAAGAAATGAAAAAGGGGGAAGGGAAATGTTTAGGGATAGTAATTCACAGCTCACATCATAGAACTTTATTTTTGTGTGTTTCTTTTTAGTAGAATACATAAATTAGCGCAACTAGAGTATGTTTGATGTTTTGATCTGCCCTCAATTAAAAAGTTGATGGTTTTAACATACATTTTCTTTCCTACAGACAATGTGAGCCAGGTTACGTGTGTCTGCAAGGGTACGGTCCGAACCCGAACTATGGCTATACGAGTTTCGACACGTTCGGTTGGGCTTTCTTGTCAGCTTTCCGGCTTATGACTCAGGACTACTGGGAGAACCTTTACCAACTGGTAAGATATAGCTTAATTTTTTTAAAAATATTAACAGATTATTTGAAATTTTACTAATATTTCTTCCATCATTCCAACTTGTGGTTTGGGCACCACAATAGTCGAATGGCGGGATACGAACCCTCGACCATGTGATCAGATGTTCGTATCCTGAACCATTAATGCATAAAGCTAATGGCACTTCAAAGTTTACACATATAGAAGACATATCAATGGCGGAAAGTGAAAATGTCATATCTCGAAAATTTGCCTAAATGACTTATTGCTATAAAATTGATAAAAGAAACAGCCGCATCGAATGGTCTATATATTTCGTCTGCCTACGAAGAATAGCAGTAATGATACAGCTTTGATTTATTTAAAGATTTTCCATTTTTTATTTCAATTTTGCTGTAAGTTTCTGCTTCAATACATTAATGTCGGAACGTTTGGGAAGCGCGAGCGTGAGTGCCAGTCATATATGACACGTGTCTTGTGATTGTGTCTTGTAAAAGTCAATTAAACAACTAAATACTACGACAATCGTTCCGCATAAGACAGAACTGACAACCCTAGCGCGATCGCTGGGCGAGGATATAATAGTGAAATACATACATCAGTTTGCCCCAATCCTGTAAAAAGAGTAGAGTGGCGGTCCGAGCTGAAGCTCCCCCGGGAGCCCTCGAGCTTAGCCTATCATAAACGAGGTTTAAGCCAGGTGCCCTGAGCGCCACCGGCCATCTCAAGCCCGTTGGAGCCTGGAGTTCTGGCCAGCAGTGATGATGCCCACGCCAAAAAGATAAAATAAAAACAGTTTGCCCCAATCTGGTAACAAAAGTAGTGTCGGAGCTGCAAAGGTCCTTCTGAGCAGCGGCGATGATGACTGCGACAAAAAAAAAACAATTTGCCTTCTTTACACTGATTTTTTGTGCGTGATGAGTGTGTGAGTTCCCGCAATGGTCAAATTTCGACTAAATACTGCTAAAGAAGACTTATACTAGTAAAGAAGAAACCGCTTGACATATTAGATTTTGGTTTTTATGTCATGCCATTGTAATGTGTAAAAATATATACTAGTAGTTGTCTATTGTGTAATGTCCTCGTTTGATAATGAAATGTATTTCCAAAGCATATTATAAAATATATTAGTTTTCAGCACATCTTCTCTATTTAAACTTTAACTGTGCCAAATTTCATGTTTGATTTTTTTTAGAAAGAAATAATTAAGGTTTATCAACCTTTTTTCAGGTACTAAGATCAGCCGGCTCTTGGCACGTTCTGTTCTTTGTCGTGATCATCTTCTTGGGCTCGTTCTATCTCGTCAACTTGATCTTGGCCATCGTCGCCATGTCGTACGACGAGTTGCAGAAGAAGGCCGAAGAAGAAGAACAGGCCGAAGAAGAAGCGCTCAGAGTAAGCAATCTTTGTTTTTTTATGCTGAGGAAGACAAACGAGCAGATGATTCACCTGATGTTAAGTGATCCCGTCGCCCATGGACACAAACGACATCTAAAGAGTCGCGAGTGCGTTGTTGATCCGGATTGACCCGGGAAATTGGATAGAATAATGTGTGTTGGATGAGATGGGATCGGAATAAGGGATTTGGAGGGGAAAGTAGTGGGAAAAGGTAGAAGTGGCCATCCGGCAGCCCCAAAAACCATGCACACTTTATTTTATGCCGACTTTGTGAAGGTTGGTGGTACTTCCCGAGGCGAGCAGGCCGTATTAGCGCAGCAAAAGTAGCGAAAAGATGTTATGCTCCACCACCTCGCAACTACACTCGCAACGCACCTACCACCTTGAAGTAATAAGCTTAAAAAACAAAAAAAATAACACTCTTTTTTAATTTATCCCTCTATTCGGTAAAGGCGGCCTCAGTTAGGATTGACAAACTTTAGATATCTTAGGAATGTTATTTCTAAGATATGCAGGTCTCCTCACGATCTATTACTTCACCGTATAGTATAATTTGGTAAACGCTGACAGTATGTTTGATTACCTTTATATGATGAAGGATTATATTTGACAATGTAATTTCCTTGGTTTGTGGGTAAAATGTGTAACTTGAGATGGAAAAAACCGTTATTTTGTTATAACTATGACTGTCGTTCCAGTTCCAAAAAAATCACAGTGAAAATCACCGTGACTTTGTCACGTCTATCATTCAGGTCACTAAATGGTAAATACGATACGAAATTCATTAATGGTTCATGGAGTCGCGGCCTCTACACGAGTGATTGAGGGAAACCAGCTTGTAACTATCTTTCTAAAGACACTAGGAGGCACTAGGAGGAGGCTTACGAATGAAGCATTGTTATAAGTTATTTTATGTGGATTTGCGTTGTAGTGAAGTGAGTGATCGAGAACAAAATATGTATTGGAACTATGAAACTGAGAAGAAATGACTTACTTGGAACGATGAAACTTTGCGACCAGTCACAGTGATAATTTTTGACGTCAGATCACAGTGATTTTCACCGTGACGTTATTTATCACCCACCTCTACGTTACTGCGACCAATCTTAGAAGTCAACTCATATACAATACAAACTTCGCACTTGACTATATATTCATATTGAGTATTACTTTATTTATGGTAATTATTGTAGACATGTAAAATTAGGAAATGATTACAAATCATATGATATTTAAAAATGTTCTAATCACGCGTATTTACAGCAGCAACAGCATATGTTATTTCATAAGATTTATGTTAATTTATGTTGCTACACATCTAAATATGTTGTTATGAATAAATCTTATTTCTTAAACTAACATATCGACTTACCAGTCACTTCAGTTGTACTTTTTTATGTTTTTTGTACAAGCTATAGTATGATGCGACATAAAGACAGGGAACAAAGGATTTTACCCCATACACTACCAGCATTGTATGATTTATTTTGACGTGAAAGGTCTTTAAGGTTGACAAGACTTAAGGGCATAACGAAAAAGATTCATATAAGATGTAATTTTTAATATAAAATTTTTAATAAGTCGTTAATATTTTAAAAACTATACGTCTTACAAACATAAGTCTAGGGCCATTTTTTAGCTTTTATAGTCGGTTTGCTACTAAATAAATTTGTTGCCAATTTTTGAGTCTTTTATATTCTTCACATACACGTTTAACGTAAAAACCAATTGCCACAAAATAAGACTTGTGTATTCTTTGCAATAATTTTGTAATAGCCTGAGCACTCATTTCTCACGAAGTGCGTCAAGACCAGCTTAAACGTTGTCCGTTTCATATTATAATAAAATATTTTTTCTACACAAGATTTAAATTTTTGCTTTGTCGTTCCGGATTGTGAGTACGATTCCCATCCGGAACAATTATTTTTATGGCATACAGATAACTGTTGCGGATTTTTTGGATAAATCGTTTTCGGCCCCTGCAAAAAGCCGTACAGCTTACTGTAAGGCTAGCGTTGAAAAAACAAAAGCAAATTCTTTTCGTTCTGTAAAGGAAGCCGAGCAGAAAGCGGCAGCGAGAGCTGACAAGCAAGAGGCGCGCGAGGCCCACGCACGAGAACAGGCCGCGGCGGCAGAGGCAGCAGCATACGCAGAGGCGCATCCAGCTAAATCTCCCAGCGACTTCTCGTGCCAGAGCTACGAGCTCTTCGTCAACCAGGAGCGCGGCAACCAGGACGACAATACCCGCGAGCGCATGTCCCTCCGTAGCGACCCCTTCCAGGACTCGGTGAGCACTCAGCCAGCGCACAAGCCCACCGAACCGCACCACGAACCGGCACGCCGACAGAGGAAGGTCAGCATGGTGAGTATACACACACAAGCGGACACCCGGCCGTACATGATTCAAATCTAACTAAAACTACCCACATTTGACCCCCTCTGAATTTGTTAAAAAAAATCGTCTTCGTAGAACGATGTTAAGCTCCTAGTATATAGTACAACTTGTACTATGTACAGCTTCATCGTGATGAGTTGAGCCCGTGAAAATTCTATTTCGGTCACTTTTTCATCTGAACCAGTTATGATTAAATTTCCCTTGAAACTAAACAGTCTTGGCTAACTGTCATAAATACATCTTAACCATGATAACTCTACCAGATTCAAAAACATGGCAGTCGTACAGTAGACTGTCATGTTTTTGTCCATTGTAAGTAAGTTATTCTCACATCATATTTTTGTAAGTAGAAAACTAATAAAAAATCAAAACAGATACAAATGGCCAACTATTAACGATCGACCAAAATTTTACATAGTGGTATTACTACCACTTCATATACTTTACTTAAAATTTTACGTATATAGATGAATACAGATACTAAATAATATCATTAAAAATGTAAATAATTATATCAAAAACATGATTGTGGGTAGTTTTTATTTTAAATTATTGCTAAATAAGTTAAATTCTACTTCGCATTACGATGAAATAAATTTATAAATTATTAACTCGCTATTTTTTGAATCATTGACGGCTGAGCTTTAAACTTTTCAACTTGATTATGGTATAAAAAATAATTAAAAAAAAACCGTTAAAATCTCTTTACCTACAAAACTAAACATTGGCAAGTATATCGAGAATTTTAAGTAAAAATTTGACCAATGCAGCTATTGCAGGCTCATTCTGTGTCACTGAAATATGTAAGTTTCAAGTTGAAAAGAATCTCAATTGATGTCTGTTGCTGAGAGCTTAAATCTTTCCACATGTTTCCACAGATCTAATGATTATTTTTGGCAGCAAATATACAGATCATACTAATTTGTTTATTTTATATTACTTTATCAAAATTGCAACGAACATCTGGATATTTGCACAACGTTATCTGACTTCTTGAAAATTATTTCATTTATCATTTCTGTTTTATACTGACTGCAGCTTCGAGGCATGCATGAGGACTGTTTGTTAGAAATGTCAACTCATATAGCCATTGATCAAACTTTCTTTCATCTATGATTTGTTATGTTCAATTTATAGCGCCTGCAATTCTCTCCATTAGTTTTATTCTTCAATCATTCTGCTTGTTTAATCGTAACATAAACTTTTACTTTTCTTTTAAAAATTATTCATTTAGCAGCAATAAATCAAAACTAAAATTCAATTTCATGGGATACTTTTTTTTTTGATGGAATTGTAATTTTTCTTACCGCATGGTATTTTCATCTAATTACGTTGTTTGGAATGATGATATAAAAAGCATTGTAGTTTTAATCGTTCCTTTAGATTACCTCGGGCTCCAATAGTATTTTACCTTCGTCTGTGGTGGAGAGACCAAGACTGTTAGTGTTAAGGAGATGATGATAAAGCTTGTAATGATATTGCTTCCAATTTAAATGGAATACTAAATACTATTGGAGGTATTGAGTCTATTGTCATGTTAGATTGTTTCTTTCGTAATGTGAACGTCCACGAACGGGGCGAGCTGAAACTGAACATAGCGTCGATGAAGAGGTAGGTTCGGTCAACATATTTAATATAGCAGTCAATAAAGTAAATTTTTAACTTCCATTAATTCCTCAATTTGGATGAGTGAAATGCGGAGGCTTCGGATATTGAAATGCGAAATAAAGAACAGTCGTCATGACCATAGATGTAGTCAAAAATCAGTTTTGTTATGATAACAGTTAGCAAGTAATACGATCGATATGCATGTAGTTCAACACTATTACTTCATGTGTTTATAAACAAAGTTACCTGACTAACCGTCGCTTTCATTCATTGTCATCGCTTAATTCTGTATTTGGTATTGTTTCTGCTATTTACAATAAGAGTTTTGCGGTGATATGCCAGCGTGAGCGCCATCCAGAGAAAATTCTTATTGTAATCCAAATTGACGTTTTGAGCTAGAAGTTACGTAGATATGGTGCTGATGGAAGATCACATTTTTATTTCTCTCACAAATCGCTTTGAAGCTGCAATATCACCTCCTGTCTTCCTTAATTGTTGCGTGCTCTCAGTCCTGTTCCTAATCAGTTGGTGTCTATTTATCAGTATATAATATTAAGTGGGAAATGAAAATAAACCAAGTTTTTTTGTGTATTGAAGGTTCCCCACCCTGAACGCATAAATAAATACGGGCAGTTACCGTATGGGCCACTGCGGGAGGGCTCACAGGTTTGTCCAACAATCCTAATTGGTGTTTGTGTACCCCTGCCTCTTCCTTTTTATAGGAACTAAAGGTTTCTTTTTACTTTCTTCTTTAGCCTTCTTATTCCTTGTTACAGTTCTTTTAAGGTTTTCTTAAGTCCAATTGCAGCAATTCATGTGTTATGATATTATTTATATAAGAAATTTTATGCTTACATTTAAAGTAAACGCTATCATCGTGCATTGATGCAATAAGACATTCGTTTTTATCGTTTTTTTTGTGAACTCTCCTTGCTGATTTCTTTGTTTGTCATTTGTTTATTAGCACATGAAAGTATAATAACACCGTTCTCTAGAAACTTGGAAGTAACGACTATCATTAACTTTAGATAAAGCCTCTGCAACCTACTCCCTTTGATCAGTACGTAAACCATTTCATTCATAACTCGATCTTAATTGAGGAACCATAGTAACTTGAATTATGATTATATCACTAATGTAACCAATTATAAACTTGTCTACTTGTTGATATAGTGGAATATAATGGGGAGTATTTGCCGGTGCGTGATATTAACGTGTTAATATAATTCATGTTTAAATACTACGACAGGCTTCGTTATCTCTACCTGGGTCACCCTTCAATTTGCGACGTGGTTCACGAGGCTCGCACCAGATGGCGCTCAGACCAAATGGAAGGTCTCGGTACCCACCAGGAGCTGATCGAAAACCTCTGGTACTATCAACGTATCTCGACGCACAGGAACATCTCCCGTATGCTGACGATTCTAATGCAGTAACGCCAATGTCTGAGGAAAACGGCGCTATTATTATACCCGTTTACTATGCCAATCTAGGTACGTATTTAAAGATTCTTTTTACGTTACAAAATAATTTTTCTTGGAATTATTTAAGGCTTGATATTATAGAAGAATCTATATAGTTATCTATTAAAAATTTTGCAAGGACATGACCATACCGCCTTAGCGTCTTATTTTATTGTTAATAATTCATTACAGTTGAATGCAAATCCATGTACTTCCGCATCTTTTCCACTACAGTAGCAAACTAAATTAAAACTAAAACTATTTATATGTGCGTAAATTGGGTTACCTCCTCTTCATATTTTAGCTTTTGCCCGACCTGATCCTCAACAAACTGACTTGTGAAGGTGATTCATAAATTTTGGATGCAGATCATTAATTGTTTATTTGCCATAAAATTTCTTCGCTGATGTTTTTTCATATGATTAAAGGGACTATATTAGATTTTATTCAGGTGTAAATTAAGTTATATTTAAACACATTTAATATTAATTTTCAGGTTCAAGACATTCATCGTATACGTCACATCAATCGAGACTGTCTTACACGTCCCACGGTGATTTGCTAGGAGGAAAAGCCCAGACCAAGGAAGCCCGCTTGAGAGGTCGTTCAGCCTCTAGAAACCACAGCGTTACATCGCAACCGCATGCATACGCTTTACCAAGACCCGATTCATCTATAGCATCACGGCCCGTGAGAGAATACGTAAGTTGAATTCTGGTTTCTTCTACGTCAACTTCTATTAGAGACTATGTTCTTCTTTTAAAAATATACCCGGATTTTGTGTCCCATGAATGTATTTTTTATGTTACACTCTCAATTTGATCCTTGAAAAAAATTTGAAAATTACGAAAAGGACTGCTTTTCGTTTAAAAAAATTGACTGAAAATATCTTACACGGACTTATTGTGACACTAAACAACAAACTAATTTAATACATAAAAATATAAAACAACAAGCTTTATTTTCCCTATAATCCTGTTCGCTATTTTGTGACACATTGTCGTGAAGTAGGCTCGCTGATTTTGTAATTAAAGTTGCAATCAAATATTAACTTAGCGTTGCTATTATTTCTATAAAGGGACTATCAATATTTATTGCTGAAAATGTCTTATCAATGCTCGCCAGTAATCAACTTTACTATTAACAAAACGAACAAAACCTTTTTATCACATAATTCTTATAAAGCGTCTGAGAGAGCTATTTCTAGAACAGATCAGATCTTTTATTCGATTTTGCGAGTGTTAAAATTAAGAAACTAGTAACAGACAGTAGTAAAACTTAAAACCACAGAAAAGGATGAATTCTGCGTTCAAAGGTATTTAAAATTTAATAGAGTTCTAATCGAATGAATTTTGGTAACAGTTCTTTACTCTACCATTTATTAATAGCATGGTTATATGCTTTTTAATCATATTAATGATATAGATATTTTTAATGATAGTATAAACAAATTTAAGGAAAATCTATGCATCAAATCTTTCTTAAATAGAGTTAGCTGTCTGGAATTCAGAAAATCTGGTTTTTTTTCATTTGTCCTCCTGGCTGAATTACGGCGACGGCGGCTTATCTAATCTGAGATTAGCCAACTGCGCAGGCACAGTGCACAAATGTACGCGGAAACACTGGCGCACACTCCGTTCCTTTACTCTCATATCCTGATGGGATGGATATCCGGCACGACCGGAGAAAGATCAGACGCAGGACCTACTTCTTACATGCCCATCCGACGCATGGATTAACTTTTTTTTGAGGCAATCGGGTGATCAGCCCACATTGACATAATCCAACCAAGAAACAACAACACAAAGTCATTGTCCCCCCGCGGGATTCGAACCCGCGACCTCCGGTTTACAAAGCAAGAGCCCATACCACTAGGCCGCGGAGACGGTTCGTTCATATTCCATATATAAATGAAGAAACTATAATATTTTGAAGTTAGGATTAAACTCGTTAATTTGCAAATACTTATAATTAAGACACTATTTAGCTTAAGATATCTTGTAGATATTTGTGTACATAAACTTATGTTTCATTGTGTATCTTGTTGATGAAGTAGATAAATAAATAAAAACAATGCAAATTTATAACTAAAATACGTGAATTACTCTCTAAATTTAAAACATTACAGCAAGATAAAAAAATATCTAAAAACAAATTCGAGACTTTGTCATCTGCTATGGAGCCGTAGAAGCGAACTAGAAGTTTTCTTACTTTACAAACACACAATATTCCACTTCTTAGAGACGAAATTAACATACCCTTGAAGACTTAATGCAGAATATAGGCCCTAAATTATTGTCCCACGTAATATGAGACCACGATTAGTAACGATTTTAAAAGAAAATCTTTTTATTGGTTATAGGCTTAGTTCCTATGTCATGATTCTGAGCTTCTTTTTGTATTTCAATAATTTTATAATTATTTTTACGCAACTTGCTTGCTGCCACATAAAATAACATACTCTAGCCCACACTTTCAATATTATTGCATACACAATACATTCACTGACTCGCGTATTATTTTAAATTAAACCAAACATGTACAGATGA
>JAOCPS010000013.1:866626-882722 GCA_025505425.1 Graphium colonna
ACGAAATTAACATACCCTTGAAGACTTAATACAGAATATAGGCCCTAAACTATTGTCCCACGTAATATGAGACCACGATTAGTAACGATTTTGGAAGAAAATATTTTTATTGGTTATAGGCTTAGTTCTTATGTCATGATTCTGAGTTTCTTTTTGTATTTCAATAATTTTATAATTATTTTCACGTAACTTGCTTGCTGCCACATAAAATAATATACTACTCTATCCCCACACTTTTAACATTATTGCATACACAACACATTCACTGACTCGCGTATTATTTTAAATTAAACCAAACATGTACAGATGAGATGTACTCGCCGATATCACCATTTGTGAGTTGACGACTCACAAACATTAGTTCAGGTAATCACTTCATAGTTACCTAATATATTAAAAAGAACTTATATAGTATATATTTATTTTTCCAGGATATGAGCACAACGGAGAGCACCGATGAAGCAGGAAAAGTGTTGAAACAGTCTAACGACAATCCGTTCATTGAATCGTCACAACAGCCTAACGTTGTCGACATGAGAGGTAATATTACCAAAAATTCAGTGAAATATTGTCAGATTTCATTATTAATGAAAATGATGTAATAGTGTGCATGTTAACTATACAGGGTGATTGGTGAGTCACGTACGATATTAAAGGAGAGCACTTGATACTAGATTGTCATCATATTTATGTAATAAAATTAGCGGCATAGTTTTAACCAAAACTTTACAATGAATGAATGGACTGTGGCGGCTGTGATCAGCTTGTACTCGCGAAGCCTTGGGCCACGTCATATCCGCTCGGATGAGCATGAATCACGCAATTATTTTTTTAACTTTAGATTATGTTTACTCAGGGTTTAATCAATATTAATTTTTAATAATATTTTTATTCTTTATATATTATCTCCACATGTAACGTCTTAAAGTATTGAAAGCTATTCAACTAACACCTGTATATACGTATAAGGTCAGTGGATCCGTTACGTTGTTCTACCCGACTTTGGTAACCGATAACAACATCATCCGTGAACAAAAAAAAAATATAAAAACAAACAATGGCACTCCAACAGAAGTGGAAATTTGAACTATAACTTGTGTAGTTTTTTCAGTAGTGAATAAATATTTTATTGCGCAGGAATACTTTTAAATAAATGGTTCTTCATAAATTACAAGAATTAAATTACTATTTTCAAACTCAAGTCTCGTATAAACGGGGCCAATATATTCAGATACTTATACACTTGTACACAGACTGTATACTTACTGTATACTTGTATACAAAGGTATCGGTAACGGTAACAGTGCCGCGAGCTCAATGCTCTCCAAAAATTCCCAACGCGCATGAAGAAGTTTTAATTTCAAAAATCTTGAACCTTCCTTAATACATCAACAGCTACACGTGACATACACACGCACAGAAGATTTTTGTATGTACAGGTTGACTGATAATTATACTCACTACGTTACTGGACAGTGTCTTAAATCGTTCGTATAACTGTTGTTGCTGGAATCGATTTTTCCACTTTAACCAATAGGTTCATTTGAATTCAATGAGTAATGTACAGATTATACATAATCAAATTAAAAACCGTTTTCATTATTGTAGTAAAATATAAAGTGTCTTTTAACAAACCTTTCTCTTAAAATAATAGGATTTTAAATCATTTCAATATTACGTTTTTACTAAATACACATTTTTGCATTTATTCATTTATTTATTTAGGTTTAACAACATCGGTTACAATAAGCAAGCAAAACTAATTAATTAAAGTAAAAATAACATTATTAACGTTCCAACAATTAAAGGTTAACACAGCTTTTATAACATAAAACGTGTAACCGATTAATTAAATAACAAACATCACAGAATACTATAAGATAATAATAATAAAAAAACAGTAAACAATGTTAAAACAATCACAACATATTATATATCTTTTAATATGTATTTTTAAGTAACAATTGCGAATAATTTAAGTTCTAAAACTAAATGTTAATTTAAAAAAAATCAAAAATTGTATACAAAATTAAAAACTGTAAAATGAATCTGATAGAGAATTCAACAACTTTTTAAAATTTTTGTTAGGTTAGGGTAACACTGCGAGACTTAAAGATACAATAAGCAGTTACTGCGTAGATCGGACTAAAAATTAATATTCAAGCTGATGGTATGCAGGTTTAATAAGTGACACCAGGACATCAAACATCTCAGTCCAACCCGTGACCATGAACGCTGTAAAGGGTTCGTCGGGTGATAAAATTTAAAAATAAAATGCGATAAAATCCGTGAAGTTTTTTAATTTAAAAATGTCTAATATTCGCGTAAGTCTCAAAAACAAAATTACATATTCAAAATTAAATAATAAATAAATTATAAATTGTTACTCTGCATTGACTGCAAAATCAACTGTTAGTATTCTCAAAACCTAGATTTGATGTTATTAAACAATGTCTGATATTATCTTACGAGTAAAACGATAAATGAATGCAAAATCCTCTATAGTTTCTGTTTTTTTAATTAATAACTTTTTTTGTTTCCAGATGTAATGGTCTTGAATGAGATCATCGAGCAGGCTGGGCGTCAAAGCCGTGCCAGTGAGCAGAACGGTACGAGTGTTGCCAGTTTAAAAAAAATATTTCAGTGTTTCTAGCCTTTGTTGTGACTTACTACGTTGCGTTTGATGTCATGTCGTTGTTTTAACACTTTTCGTTTGACCGTTGACATTTGCATCGATGTTTACGGACATGTGAACGCTTTTCAACGTTTAACTATTTATCTTTTTTTTTATTGACAAGAAACATGCGATTTATACTCGCACCACTCACAACACAGAAACACTCACACGAACAGTTTTAGCAGGTATTTGCTCATTGTGCATCAAAATTGCATAATTGGCAATGTTGTTTCGTCAGTCATATGTAGGTGTCATTTATAACCGTCATGTTTTTGCAAAAAAAGCACCTGCACGTTTTAAAATGAAACAACCTTTAAGATTTATTAGAATCCTTTTTGAATATCACGCTTACTTAATGAAAAAAAATTGATGGGTACTAAAAATAAATTAGCACACTTTGTGGAATATATTACATAATATTTAAAAAGACTTTAAGCACAAGTAAAAGTAAAACAAGCATATATTTTAATATGTAATATTTTAACACATTCTATATATATAATAAAATCAATTAACAAGGACAATAAAATCAAACCTTAGTTCAAGCGCACTGTTTCTTTGTAGCTAAATATTTGGTGTTTTTGGTTCTTATTTAAATAATTTAAAAAAAATTAATAAATCGATAAATCATTACATAAGATAATACTTTAAAAAATGTTGTGCTTTGTAGCCTTTTTTAAATCCTATTCTATGCAAGCATGTCAATAGATCGCTTTACCCGTATTGATCTTGCCCTGTTTGTTTTTACACTTAAATGTATTACGTCTTAATGTTTATTGTTTACCCCTTTATTTTCATATATATTTAAAAGAATCCTAAAATAAAATTTATTGTATTTAAAGAATCTTTCCTGCACTTTTAGCTGTGAGCATGAAAATCTTGTTTTCTGAATATTATACGACACTAGTTTTAAAATACTTTAGCGTTCTTCAAATATACATTTTAAAGTCTAAAAGATTTTTGTCTAACATGTAATTGAAAAAATAAAAAAAAATAATAATTTTACCGGAAAGTCACGATATTCATATTTTTGGCCTTTTTTGATTCGAAATTCAAGAATACAATTATTTAAAGGTACAGTAGATTTAATGTAGAAGAGCTTTGTTGCAATTTTCAGCTAATAAAAAGCAACACATATAAAAGTGTTATAAAAATCCAGGTTGTCGTATAACTTGTTTTGCACTCCATTACCTAGCACATAGTATTTTGAGGTCGAAGTAATTTAATCACAACATTGACGGTGTCATTGGAACATCGAGACTGCATTGCGTAGACCAAACGTGCAGATAAATGACAGCCTACAGTGCAACAAAAATATGAATATTGGTATTTTTGAAACCATTCACTATTTGCACCGAGGTTTTAGTGTAAAACAACTGAAAGGTCTGCTGACGACTGTGTATGATCTCGGTGCAATAGTGTAGGAAATAATGAGCGAATACTAACAAATTTATTTCTGTCTTCCCTCTCCCACACACACACACGTTCGGTAAACGGGACGCAACAGTGTCAGTGTACTACTTCCCAACAGCGGAAGACGATGAGGATGGGCCCACGTTTAAGGAGAGACTCCTAGAGTGCCTCATGAAAGGGATAGACTTCTTCTGCGTTTGGGACTGCTGTTGGTTGTGGCTGGAGTTTCAGAAATACGTGGCGCTGCTGGTATTCGATCCCTTTGTTGAACTGTTCATTACACTTTGCATCGTCGTCAACACACTGTTCATGGCATTGGACCACCACGATATGGACAAAGACATGGAAAAGGCACTCAAAAGCGGAAATTACGTGAGTATTTCATAACTTAAGTACTTGGATGAGAAAAGTAATAAATTAGATTTGTTAATTTTCTTAAAGCGGCCATAAAAGTTATGCCTGCCGTAAAGGTAACTATTATTTTCAACAAACGTAAAACAAACACACGATCAAAAAGATTTTGAAATCGTACTTTAACATCCTAATATTTATCCGTATTTTCCAGTTCTTCACCGCAACCTTCGGAATTGAAGCAATGCTAAAACTAATTGCCATGAGCCCTAAGTATTATTTCCAAGAGGGATGGAATATTTTCGACTTCATCATTGTGGCCTTATCATTACTAGAATTGGGACTGGAAGGTGTTCAGGGTTTGTCTGTTTTACGTTCATTTCGATTGGTAAGTATAATTCTATTTGTATTTTTAATAAATAATCTCAGCCATCTGTTTTTACAGTTATGAATATAAATGGATTATATATTTTTATTTATTACAAAAATTACTTATCTCAATGTTCTAACAATTGTATCAATGTAAGTTCAAACGATTTCAATAACTGTAACATTATTACTAAAATAATAAGATTAGACTATTTCAAAACTAACGATTTAAGGATGGTTTTCGTAACATGAAATAATATTTATATGACCAAGAAGGTAGTAAATGTATTTAGTAAATAACTAGATTAAGTTAGTTAACACGAATATTCACTTAACACTAATGGATATATGTAAATGTATGCAATGGTATATTTTCAGCTGCGTGTATTTAAACTGGCTAAGTCTTGGCCGGCGCTAAACCTTATAATATCCATTATGGGTAGGACAGTGGGCGCTTTAGGGAACTTGACCTTTGTACTTTGCATCATTATATTCATATTCGCGGTGATGGGGATGCAGTTGTTTGGGAAGAACTATACAGGTTCAATTTGAAAGAAAATTTAGCATCTCTAATTAAAGACCTCAGCTTCATTATCGATTATTAAGCTTCACACTCCCTAATGATTTACACAGGGCTTTTGGTTGACCATTAATTCATGGAGGGTGGAAGGCTCGCGCTGTGGCTTTATAATAACCGATATGGCTCGATTAAACTAATGGGCCCAGGATATACACATTATAAAGCTATACCACGCAGCTTAAGATCATGAGTTGAGCTTTGCATCAAGTATTTTAGATTTGACATGCAGCTTCGCTTACCCAGGGTATTTTGATCGGGTCGTCCGCTGATGGGATATATGTATGAGTATAAAATTCAATTACATAACAGTTATATATCCGTCGAACGACGACGGAACATAAATCCCAATCATATTAATAACGAATGCACACTTCGATAGGTTACTCCAGCACACATTTGCATATCTTATATCAGATTCAGAATCACTACACAGCCCTTGGGGTGGATCTTGGTGATGATCCCTTGGTGAAACCTGGTGAGTGATTCGGGGTCCACGGAACTAACAGCAGTAGCATAGGTGAAGCGCCGGTAAGCGAGCTTGTGTGACGCCTTGTTTCACAATTTGTAATTGCAGCTTCGAGTATTCAAATTGGCAAAGTCATGGCCGACACTTAATTTACTCATCTCTATAATGGGTAGGACGATGGGTGCCTTGGGCAACCTGACCTTCGTATTGTGCATCATTATTTTCATATTTGCGGTGATGGGTATGCAACTGTTCGGAAAAAATTACGTGGGTAAGTGACATTGGTGGGATGTTGCATGTTCGTTGGTGTTTGGACTTGGCGGCGCGGGCCCAACGAGCTACTAGTGAATGTACTTCATGTGCAACCGAAAATCTGGACTTTTCAGCTTACTTAAATCGCGGTTCATGTCATATACGTTCGATTTCATTTGGACGATGCGTTTTAAGAATGCTCAAAGCCAGTGTAGTGAAGGAATACGCCTGTTTCGCTAGTTATTTGGCTCCTGTACCCAAATGAATTACATTCACTGAATAAAAGTAAAGTGTGGATACTTTTTTGGAGTCTTTGATAGACGATTTTAATAAATTCATTGTTCGTTCCACACTTTAAGCGGGGCCACCGTCATGTTTCAATAGTAATTATAATGTGTTGATGTGCGTCACACTGTTATGCTCAGTTTCCTGTTAGAAGATTGGCAAGAATCAATGTGACCCTTCCAAGTGAGACTACACAATTATGTGTCTGTATATAAATTTCAATTATTAACTTGTATCTATGCCCCGGAAAAGGCGCCTCACTTGTGAAACGTATATGCTAACTTACGCTTCTTTCATCTTAATTCTTCTTTTTTAGCACTATCATTGTCGTTCTACTTGTTTATCGTTTCTCTTTTCTTCTTTAAGCGCTTTTAACTCTTTCTTGCAATGTGATGTTATGTAAGTGTTTTGTATTTTATATGCATGTATTAAATTATACATATATACGATATTATATGTTATGTCTGTTAAATAAAAGCACGAAATATTAAACGAATGCTTTATGTGTCAATAGGAGGAATTTCGTAAGGCATATATTAGTGTATTCTCATCCTAAATGGTATTTTTCAACCATTACCTGTCTCATTATATTTAAAGTTGTAGCATTACTCAAAATAGTCAAAATCTATTCAAGATGAATTCGTTTGACACTTTCCATTTTTTTACTTCCAGAGATTATACAATTGAAAATTTTTAGGACATTCTCTTGATAAAAATCTATTACTAATACCTTACTACGAAATTCCTACCCATTGCTAATGTTATTGATGTTGATTTAAATAATACTAATGCCGTTAAAAAATATATTTTATGAAGTATAATGTATAAGCAAAATATCTTTTAATATAGATTAAAAAAGAAAAGGTTCATTAAGTAAATATTTATAAATATTTTTTTTTATAACATAAAAGTTTAAAAATTTAACAGTCGAATAAAAATAGTCATGTACTGTGATGAATGACTAATATCAAAGTGATAAAGTTAAAAAAAGATTAATTTTGTTTGTATGTTATGCTAAAACGTATTAAATGCTGCATCAATGCTTCCTGTTTTGTATGCTTGTGTTGTCTTTAAAGCTAAAGATGAGCTTAATCACCTAAAAATGCTAAAAAAAGGATGTCCCAAAATGTGCGATAAATGCGAGCTTTATTTATACAGATAAGAAAGCATAATCAATATTAAATTATTTGAGCCAAAAATAAGATTGAAATTATATTTATCTTACGCTATGACATATTCAAGTTATTATCCTACTTGTTAGTCAAAAACAAGTTCAATGTCTTAAGTATATAAGTAACAATACCAAATAACTTTTGGTGCATATACATACATGTTGTTTAGCAAAATTGGAGTCCATTTCAAAATAAAGATGTTGTCATTTCAAAAAGCTTCAACTGCAAATACTGGTATTCAGATTACGTGGACCGTTTCCCCGACGGTGACCTTCCCCGGTGGAACTTTACCGACTTCATGCACAGTTTCATGATTGTGTTCCGCGTACTATGCGGGGAATGGATTGAGAGTATGTGGGACTGTATGTTAGTCGGAGACGTCTCCTGCATTCCGTTCTTCTTAGCTACCGTCGTCATCGGCAATCTTGTGGTCAGTATCAACTTCTTTCTTTAAATCTTCTATAATTTTACCGATATCATTAGGAATAAAATTAATGTCCATATTTTCTACTTTTTCCATAAATGTGTCGTCTTTTTCCAATGAAAAAGGTCATAGTTATTTTTGTTTTAATATTCATCTACAGTTACATACCAACCTACAATAAAAATCATTACCTAATAAAATTTAGTTATAGCTGTAACATAAATAATATAAAATCCCCCTGACCAAATTACGGCCACGGCGGCCAATCTAATCTGAGATTAGCCAACTATGCAGGAGATATTATAGCGCACAAGTATACGCGCAAACACAGATGCACTCTCTGTTCCTTTAATCTCATAGCCCGATGGGACGGATATCCGACACGACCGGAAAGAGATCAGGCGCAGGGCCGACTTTTTACATGCCCATCCGACGCATGGATCATCTTTCTTTTGAGGCTATCGAGTGATCAGCCCGCATTGCTCTCTCTCGCGGGAAGCGAACCCACGACCTCCAGTTTACAAAGCAAGGGAGCTGTAACATGTGCTGATAATGAGAGCTGTGACTAAAATTCGTCTCATCCAAAAATCCATTAAAGATTAGACAAAATAATCTAACAAATAATTTGTCAGATTCGTTACTTACAAAAATTACTGCCGAAAGCAAATCTAAAATAATTTTTTAAATAAAACTTAAGAAATTTTAAATCGTCTCCACACACTCTTAAAAAAATTGCATACTATTATATTTATTTATATCGCATTAAAAATATAACTTTTTTAACAGATCTAAACTTGTTTTTCAGGTGCTCAACCTTTTCTTGGCCCTGTTGCTCTCCAACTTTGGTTCGTCGAGTCTGTCCACGCCTACCGCCGATCAGGACACAAACAAAATAGCCGAAGCCTTCAACAGGATATCCAGATTCATTGATTGGGTTAAACGTACAGTTGCTGACATTCTCAAGCTCCTGAAGAACAAGCTCACCAACCAAATAGCCATACATGCGCCCGGTAAGATGTGTGAGGTTGCGTTGTCGATGTAGCATGCGTTGTGTATATGTTGATCGCTAAACGTAGATGTCAATATAAGTGTTGTGCACTATTGGCTGTCCAGTTGCGACTGTAGTATCGTGAAGAGTTCCAAAATATTACTCTACCAGTATATAAATAAATCCACGACTATACTTTTCAAGCTGTGTTCTTTAAACTGTTGTTACTCACGAAGGTTTAAGAGCAAATCATTGTATACAGAACATTGTAAGCAAGCATCGGTTTAAAAGAGCAACTGCTGAGTTTCTCGCCAGCTCTTCTCATTAAAATCTGCTTTCTGAGCTAATGGTAGCTTATAATTAACAAATATTAATGTAAAACTTGACCTTTAATAAGAGCGCGCAAGCGCCTATGCAAATAAACATATTTTGAGTTTGATTTTTTAAACTTTAATTTATTTCACTTTAAATATTCACATCTAAACGAAATTTTAATAAGTTTCAAAATATAATTATTCATGTAAGAGATGCTATCAATTTGCATCTTCGTCTTTGATAATGTCATGCTTAACAGTTGCATTGGCAAATATTTTTCAGTGTTTCCTTTTATATTACTAACCATGAATGATGGAATAAGATATTATCCATCTCTGGGCATGATCTCATGTATCATCATGATATCATCTACATGGATGTAGTTGATTCTGCAGTAAGGTTACGTATAATGAAATTTCGTATATACATCCTTAAATGACCACAGAGGAACCGGTTGTGTTTATTTGAGTGACAACAGCATGATTTCTAAAAGGCAGCGAAACTTTATGATCTTGAAACTTTAGTATCAAGATAGCTTTCGTCGCCTACTGTTTGATGTTTAGCATGTGTTGAGTTGAGTTTTCACTTAGTTACCTAACTTCTACTTTGAGGTTCATATTTTTTTATTAAATAGATATATACATAATATTTTTAAAGCCGTTAATGATAATCTACGTAAGTGACAACTCAATTGGAAATGCGTGACATGTATGGTAAATTTTCATACACGCCACCCACTGTGCGTTGCTTGTGCCCTTGCAGTCAAGTGTAGATCTCTCAGACCTCTCCCTTATTTCAATTCCATAAGGATATCATATGATTTGAACTAATGTTTAGCTCATGTAAGAGGTATTAAATTAGTCTCAGTGTCAGAAGAATCCTTCCGTAGAATAATGGTGTTAGTATAAATGCTGCATACGCTATATAACAATTTGTAAGAAATGTTTTCGTACAGTTGCTTCCTCCCCTTCACGTGTGAGATAATTTCCTGTTTAACTTATTGTGAACTTTTGATCAGCCTGAGTGTTTGGTGTATTTTTGTGTAGTTGTAATGAATATTTCGATTAGCTATACTGGATTTATAGAAGTCAAGGAGTATTTTAGTTATCGTCGCTTTGTACCTATAATATTTACGTGAATATCATATTATCAAATAGAATATCCAAATTCAATTATATTCATAAGCTAATATTTTGATATAACCTGATCATGAAAAGACTAAACATAACCATAAAAGTAATGTTCAATTTACACATATGCAAACATATCAAATTATTGAAAATATTTATTGAAAAATCTTTTAAGAATATCTATAAAAAGTGAAAAAAGAAGCATTCAAATAATAAGTTTTTTTGCTAATTAACAAGGAAGTCTAATAATTCATAGTTAAATAAATATATTTGATCTTGTTATCCCAATTCTAAGTAAACTTAGTAAATTTAATTAAATATATTGTAAATAAAATGGATATAATAATAAATTCACATTTCACCTTATAGGCTTACTTTCTTCCCTTTACTCTTTCCTAAGGTTGGGAATGTTAATATAGATAAAAAAGTAAACCTATTGATATTCTCTTGAATTTTAACACAAATTGATAAATAATAAACAGAGTAACAAATAATAAAATAACAAATATAGCGAAATAATTTAATAAACTCTCATAATCGAGTTATAATGATGAAGTCGTAGAATTAAAAAAGGTATCTACATCGCTTTGAATGTTTGTTACGCAATTTGTGCATGAAATTAAACATATAAATTGTACTTGATTTTTGCTGTAATTAGATTCGTTGTCACAGGATTACTGGGATAATAAAAATGCACTTTCAGTTTCTGCGTACAAAGTCATGTTTTCATATTATTTATAATATTATATGTTAATACCAAAATAATGAAATAATATGTGTAAAAAGTTTTTAAGCAATTTTGTTATAAAATAACGATGCATAATTTTACGTCCCACAAATTGTAAGGTGGGAATAAAGTACAATATTTTTGTGTTAATGCTAATTCTTACTGAAATGCCGACAGGATTATTATAAATGTTTTACCCGATCTGACTAACGAAGACTTTTGTTATGCAAGTCTTATACCTCCAGTTCTTCATGTACAACATCTTCAACTAAGTACCAGCATATCTCTTAAAGTTCCATTCCTCCATAATGTGTACAAACTATTTAAAATAATAATTCTCATTTCAACTTTCCTGTATCAAGTGCATAAAGCTTTCAGTGCAAAAAACTTTCACACGTCATCAGCATCCACTACAAATGTACAGATATGCTTCTTAGGTGACCAAATGATTTAAAAGCCAGTAATTTTCTAATATAACACACTTGCAATAAATTTTGATAAAATATTACTGTAAAGTATTCAACCCAGAGTGTCTACCGTAATGTGTTAGTCAAAATAAGAAAAAAAACGGAGGAGAATAATTAAATTAGGGATCATAAAAAGTAACAATTATTTTAAAGAAAAATAATATTTATATATAGACATGACTGTAGCACCAATTGTTTTGTGAAGAACCATTGTAGCCCAGTGTCCGGGCGTTTGCCTTTAAATCTCATTACTCGAGGAGAACTTGAGTTCGATCCCCGGTGCCGGCATCAATGAAATTGTTAATTTTCTAATTACAATTTTAAGTGCTGATTTACCACGTGCGCCATGGCGAAGGAAAACATCGTGAGGTAATTTGCATATCAATGAAATAATATTTCTAAGATATGTGAAGTCCACCAATCCGCACTTGGGCCGCGTGGTGGACTATGCCCTATACCCTTGTTCTAGAGCCTAAGCTCCGCAGTGAGATAATTTTAAAAGAGGCTGTTACTTTACGTTTATTTACCAATTGTTTTGTGCTACAGACAAACGCTTGGAAATAACAACATTACCAAACGCAGAAACTGATTGCCGTATTTTTTAAATTTGCATATAAATCGGTTTGAACTAAGCCTTCTCAGTTTGCAAAAGCTGACTTTATTCCAGAGTGTAAATATTTCAATTTTCATTGATTTAAATCCTTGTGAATATGACTTAAACATCTGCCTAGAATCGTTGCATTGGCTGGAGCATTTATTGTAAATTCCGTCCTGGTCTGATTTCTATGCTTGGGTGCTGGCGGCGTTGACGTATGGTGGGATGACGCGAAAATTAGGCTTAAAGGCGGCTTTATGTGGCCGCTGTGTCTCCTCAGAGCGAGTCGACAACGAATTGGAATTAGGCGCTGATATAGACGACGGAGTTTTGTACAAAGACAAAAAACTGAAAGACCAAGTCGAAGTTGCAATCGGCGACGGCATGGAGTTCACTATACCAGGTAAACACTTGGACCGGGATAGATTAGGTTTATTACCTAATAAATATTCGTAAGCTAAAACGCTTCCTTTTCTAGGTGACAACAAATATAAGAAAGGAAAGATGTTAATAAATAATATCAATGCGATAACCGACAATCACACAGATAATCGTATCAACTGTGAACTTAACCATCATGGGTACCCGATTCAGGTACGCAAATTTATTATATGTAAATTCACAAAGTAAAACCAAATCGATAAATATTATACAGTGTAACTAGTGGGTTATCTTCAATATCATAGGATGTTATATGTAGAGATCACATATAAGGAATAAATTTGACAATAAAAGCAAATATTAATTGAACATTGGATAAATTTAATCTAAATGTGAGTATTTTTTACGAAAGCCATGGACATCGTAGCGGACACGTCGTGTGCTGCCGCATTATCAGGACAATGAACTGCGCCAGCTGGCCATTTGTTCGCTGCCGGCATCGTATCCAGGCTTCATCTATTTATTTAAAAATTTGGTCGGAAACTATGCCCCTAATTTTATTACATATATATGATGACAGTTGAGTACCGAGTGCTCTCCTTCAATATCATTGATGACTGACCAATCACCCAGTACATTATGCTTGTTTGCTCATATTACATGCTAATAATGAAGCTAATTCCAATAGGACGATGACACAATAAGTCAAAAATCGTATGGAAGTCACAAGATTAGATCTTTTAAGGATGAAAGCCATAAAGGTTCTGCTGACACAATAGACGGAGAAGAGAAAAAAGATGCAAGCAAAGAAGAGTTAGGTTTAGAAGAAGGTCTGTATAATTTTCTCTTATTTACTTTAAAAGGAAAAGTCATTGCAGAGATATTTGTACCAGCTTTAATACTTAACAATGTACATATATTGAATTTAATTGATTAAAATATTATCAATAATACAGAAGTTATCTTTATTTATATCTTGAAACTTTAAGCAAGTCATGCAAAAATATCAACTTTTTCCCAATTCACATGTTAATCACGTCTTAATGCATGAGAAAATGTTGTTTTATCGATAACCGGATTATAGTTATCTTAGTTTATTTTTAAAGAATCACTTATTATTTGCAATTTACATAACAAAAATACATCTGGCGGGTAGATGTCACTTCAATAAAAAAACGTACAAACAATCACAGATTAAAATAAATTCAATTAAAATTAATTCATCTTTAGCGAAAATTAACATTTGATTGATATATTCACATCAACTAAATATTTTTGGCAACAATGGAAAAAAGTAAATTACTGGAATTTTTATAATTAAATAAAGTTAAGCTCTACCGAAGAAACTATTGGGTAGAAAATTTATTCAACTTTATTGTTTACAAAGAATCAGGGAAATAAAAAGATATGAAACGCACAAATCCGCTATAGTGCCTAACTTTACGTGTTACTTTATACGAATAGACAATAAATTGACTATTTTTACTTTCTTAATATAATCGAGCATTTAAGCAATAATCTACAGAAATGGTTGAAGACGAAGACGAGGGAAAGTTGGACGGCCTAGGTAAAAACGACATCATAGTGGCTGCCGACGAAGAAGTAGTGGACGACTCACCAGCCGACTGCTGCCCAGAGCCCTGCTACGCGCGATTCCCCTTCTTGGCTGGCGATGACGAATCGCCTTTCTGGCAAGGCTGGGCGATGCTCCGTCTGAAGACATTTAGACTCATCGAAAACACATACTTTGAAACTGCCGTCATAACAATGATTTTACTCAGCAGTTTGGCATTGGTAAGCACAAATTTCATGCACTAATCAGAAATTAATAACACTTGTTCTTTATAAAAAATGCTTACTAAACAACGAACAATATGCAAAATTTTTTCCTGTATACATTTCTAACTCTTTCAGGCTTTGGAAGACGTCCATTTACCACATCGACCAATACTTCAAGATATCCTATATTACATGGACCGTATATTCACTGTCATATTCTTTATTGAGATGTTGATAAAGTGGCTTGCGCTTGGTTTCCAGAAATATTTTACTAACGCTTGGTGCTGGCTTGATTTCATCATCGTCATGGTAAGCAATCAAATATTTTTCTATTTTCAGATGAATTATTGAGCGCAATGACAACATGATTAACTTCCTTTAACATTTTAAACAGAAATCCAATGACATGTAAAATATTATTAGGAATTTGACGAGTGAGTGATTTGGTATTTCGTTTTCGGATAGAATGTAGATAAATAATTCAGTCAAGGTCTAATTATATTCTTGGTAAAAGTCTTATGATTAATTATCAAGTATTACGTATATCGTTTATTACCTTATTACGCTCGTTAGCTTTACCGCGACCTTGACAACACTGACTGAAAAAGACACTGAAGATTAGGGCACTACGAAAGTAAATTGCACAAAAATTCAATATGAATGACGATGGTGTTAGTTGTCGCTCGTAAACCATGGAGCCGTGATGGCGGGAGCAGATGACATCCCGGCGTTTCGCTCGATGAGAACTTTGCGCGCCCTACGTCCCCTTCGTGCCGTATCCAGATGGGAGGGGATGCGCGTGAGTACGCGCTCTGGACAAAACCTTTGCCTACTCCATTGGGTCTTTAACGCTGCCCATTGGTATCCTGAAAGCTTACAGTGTTTATTATTTTCTTACCAAGAAACATGAATTTATGTCCAACAGCATCAATGAGCAGCGTGGCCCAGAAGCGTAAGCTTTGATTGTTCGATGTTATCAACAGTGAAGACTCAGTTCCCACTGACACGAGCTCTTGATGTCTCATATATTGTGCGTGGTTCGACGTTTGCTTCCATTTTGTGAAATCCTGATAATTTCTTCGCTAAATTTAACGTTACTCATAACGTATTGCTGTTAAACCTGAAAATATCTGAATGCATGCATTTGTTGTCAAATATAATGGTTGTAAAACAGACAGCACCCTGTCTGCCCTGAATGCTATTGGTGTTATCATTTTTATGTAAATAATTTATTTATCATGTGTATTTTCAGTTTGAGATATCAGAGGAACGTGGCACAGGCAGGCTGTTTCTCTGGCATCTAACATTATATATCTGAATGTACCTGTATATGTTATTATCTGTGCTTTTTAAGCTTCCTTACAAATACCTCGCTCTAGACATGTTTCGATTTCCGTTCTTTCAGTGATTCGATCGTCTTCTGAAGTCTTTGGTTTCATGGTTTAATAGTAGTTTCGTCATCCATTTCTGGATTTCCTAGGCTACAGATTTGTTTTTCAGGTTTTGATTTTTCTCTATCGGAGGCATTATAGTCCATATAGGCCCTGGACGATTGTAGTTTATTCAGTGATTATATTGTATCTTTCCATGTGTTCTCAAAGTACATGTTGATTTTATCAGGTATCGCTTATAAACTTCGTAGCGGCGCTTTGTGGTGCCGGTGGCATTCAGGCGTTCAAAACGATGCGAACGCTTCGTGCCCTACGTCCGCTCAGGGCAATGAGC
>JAOCPS010000013.1:940463-952718 GCA_025505425.1 Graphium colonna
TCTTTCAACGTAATTAATATCCTTTTTTTATTTGTGTATTCGTGTCGTTTTTTTATACAAACGTAGGATAACGCGAAAGATAAAAATTTTAGTAAAATTTTAATTAATTTAATACAAACAAGTATAACTTCTTAGTTGAGTACATAAGTACACGCACACTTTTTTTAAGGTTTTATTAAAATTGGTCCAATAGTTCTTTTTCAAATCAAATCAAATTTTTTTCACGAACGTTCACTTCTGAGGCTTCTAATTTTTTTAATATTATAATACCATTATAATTCGGTGGTATGAATTTTTTTCTGTATTATGTAAGTTGCAATAAATATTAGGATTTATCCTTACCACTACATAAGAACGTACCGGAAGTAAATTCGATATGAGTGGAGAGACCCTCTGAGCACGTCAACAATATGCCATTCTCAAAAAATTATTTTGTAAACATGTTTATTATCGCAGAATATTACAGAAACCAACTTCATACTACTTAAAAGTGTACTTTGGAAACACATCTTCTCCGTTATTTTGATTTTAAAAACAAACTTTAAATCTGATTTTTATAAAAAAATTGTGGCCCTATCAGATAAAAATATATTATTTTTAAATCAGTTCATAATCATCACGTCCTTGAAGAAAACGTATCATACGTTTACTTTCTGAAGTTTATGTTATTACAATGATAAATGAGCATAGTTTTCTCGTTTTTCTTCCAAGACCCCAGTACATCTCTGATAACATGCCAAACAAATACTTATAAATATGTTACGGTTTTTATCGTTTATTTTCTAAGAAAAGCAAATGGACAAGATTATTTTCCTGGTCTTATTCTTTAGAGATATTTCCGTTATTTTGATTTTAAAAACATACGCCTTAACCGATTTTCTGAAAAAATTGCGGAACTATTCCGAAATTGTAATGCATCAAATAAAAAAATAATTTTAAACAAGTTTATTTTCTTGCCTTAAAAGTGTACTTTCGTAAATAGTTTTATCCGTTATTTTGATTATAAAAACAAACTACTAATCCGATTTTTATAAATTTTTGACCATTGTGAAAGTGCTATCCCTATGGTGGTGATATTCCTATCACGTAAAAAAAATATTTTTTTTAAATCAGTTTATAAGTTGCGGAGACATATGCGAACATTCATAAATTTTGTTATTTTTTTATTTAAAAAACAAACCAATCAACCGTTTTTTTTATGAAAATTTTATGGGACAATTTATAAAGAATATTCTATCGTATAAAAAAGAATTATTCAAATTGGTTTACAAATGAGGGAGATATGCCTAATAATACATAGAACCAATTTTGTTATTCTAGGTTCAAAAAAAAATCTACTGAACCAGTTTTCCTGAAAAATTTATGGGACCATTCCGAAAGCATACGCTATTAGATAAAGAAAGAATTTTTAAAATCGGTTCATAAATGGCGATGATATGCGCAAACATACATTAAAATCAGAAAAAATTAATTGAGAACCTCCCTCCTTTTTTAAATCGGATAAAAATGGCGGAGATACTAACTAACATACCTAAAGGAAATAGACACATGAGAATAGACAACCTCCTTCTCTTTTGAAG
The DNA here is from genome assembly GCA_025505425.1 of Graphium colonna. NCBI lineage: Eukaryota > Metazoa > Arthropoda > Insecta > Lepidoptera > Papilionidae > Graphium > Graphium colonna. Next base: position 942,044 of record JAOCPS010000013.1, read on the forward strand.
TTGTTTAAAATATTAGTAAACCCTTGTTCTACCAAGTCAATACATTCCTAACTTACTTCCTCTCATAGCAGTAAAATTTTACATAGGGAGTATAAATTGTCGAAAGTCTTCTGTACCAGTTCATATTGTATTGATATACAGGGTGACTTATGTTGTTATATTTGGGGATCATATAAACAATAAATGTTATATTAAAAGAATTGTATACAATGGATTTCCGCAAAGTAACGACTGATTCTATTAATTATATTAAAAGCAAATATTGATTGACCACTGAGTAAACTTAATCGAAAGTTGAGTAATTATTTACGAAAGCCATGGGCATCCTAGCAGATACAGCGCGCACGGCCGAATTTTCGGGTCAATGAACTGTACCAATTGGCCATTTGTTTACTGCCGGCATCGTATCCACGCTTCATCTCTTTATTCTATATCGTCGGCGGATCACCAATCATCCTGTATATTATATTTCTCTATAGTGTAATATAGGCTTCTGTATCGTTATTGATAGAATTTCCAACCGACTTCAATAAGGAGGAGGTTTTCCATTCGACTGGATGTTTTCTTTTGTATGTATGTTTGCTGGTTTCTCCTAATTTTGATATAAATCGGTCCAACATTTGCATTTTTAAATCAAAATAATTGAAAAATTATCATTCTGGAACGTTCACTTCTAATTTGAAGCCAGTTTCTTTGTCATATATCAAAATAATTATTTCTACAAGTGTTCAACAGCATGCGATACTTTTTTTTAATTTTATATACATATGCTTTACACATAGATATTAAAACGTTCAACATTTCATTAATAAAACAAAAGAACAAACATTCCTCAAATAATCATGTAGAAAAGAGATATAGGTACTAGAAAAATTAAAAACAATTTTTTACCTGGTATCACTGGAGTGCAGAGGCCACTGGATGCCGAAGATCTTCAATTTAGCAGGAGGGCGTCGCTTCTGCTCCGAGCGGGCATTCTCTTCTACTGGCGGTGTGTGATGCCTGCTCCCTGATGATGCCCTGGTGCCACTCCTCCTGCGTCTACGCCTCCTCCTCTCAACCAATATGAAGTTATCCCCGTTCCTTATTATGTAAGAAGAGCGGAGCGTGGACTTCTCCTCGCCCTGGCGCTGGCGAATCAAGTCAGCGGTCCGCAAAGTGTGGATGTTCTGGTACTCGGCCTCGGGCGGCTGCGATGGCGTCACTTCCCTGCTGGTCCCACTTCCATCCCTCTTCTTGCGGGAGGAATGGAGCCCGACGCGGCGCCAGACCTTTTCCATGAATCCGTATTTCCTGTCATCCCATTGTATGCCGATCCGGAATTTAATAGCCCACCGCACACGGTCTCACAACTACACTTTAAAGGATAAATTATTTCTTTTTCTAGAAAGTAACGTAGCTGATTATTAATGAAAGTAATTAATACAAAAACACTCAATATAAAGTCGTATTTCTAAGGGGACGATGTCATTGTCTCTCGGAGACACCACTTGAAACGCAGACGCGACTTTGCATCAGTCCTTCACCCATTTATGACACAAAACACACACGGAAACTTTACAGAAATGTAACAAAACAATGATCACTTATTTCAGTATTAAATAAGTAAAACGCTGCGAGAGGAAAGCTTATTTTTGACATCGCATTCGGGGTCCGGCCCTACACAGGGTGCGGGCTCCCCAGTACGCATGCGCAGACCCCTGTCTGCAACGTTCGTTCAGCACTTCCAAAATGGCGGTCCCCTACGATATTGAATATCTAATTTTATCCGTGCAATCCCTACAGCTGCATATCAACCCTCCTGCTTATAGATTTCGTAATAATTTTAACCCTTCTCCAATCGTTTTCGAGAGCTTTCGGTACCACAATAGCCCCTTAGAATGTCTTAATTTGACATGTAGTATATTTTTAAAATCAATATTTAGCCAATATTTCAATAAATATATCATGTTATTATTAAGTTAATTAAATTATTTATTTATTGTTATAACACAAAAAATGTACAAAGGCAGACTTAATACCGAAAGCATTGTCTGCCAATCAATCCTTGGGGATTTCGAATCGACTTCGACTTGTATTTGGGAGGTGCATAAAATATAATAAAATGTTCAAATAACATTTAAAATAAGTAATATATTATATTTAAAGGAAATAAGAAACGTTACAATTTTTGCCGTGGAATACACAAAGGATAGATTGTATGTATAAATAATATCTAACTAAGCAATAGTTATTAGTAAATAAAAAAATAGAGATAATTTTAGAGCAAAAATTTTCTTTTAAGAGATTTTTTACTAATATTATGAAATCACATTCTTTAAAAAAAATAACAACTAAGGGTTTCGTATATTATAACGCTCCTATAGGACTTGCTTTGTAAACCAGAGATCGTGGGTTCGAATCCCGCGAGGGAACATTAACTTTGTGTTGTTGTTTGTTGATTGGATTAAGGTAATGCGGGCTGATCACCTGGTTGCTCGAAAGAAAAGATGGTCCATGAGTCGGATGCGCATGTAAAAAGTCGGTCCTGTGCCTGATCTCTCTCCGGTCGTATCGGCTATCCGTCCAATCGGGCTATGAGAGTAAAGGAACAGATGTGCCTATGCACCTGTGTCTGTGCGTACACTTGTGCACTATGATATGTCCTGCGCAGTTGGCGTATCCCTGAGTAGATTGTTGGTCAGGGAGAATATTTTTATATTAAATACGACTTAAACTTGTAAATTACTAATACTTAATTAACTTTTAAATTTGACATTGAAAATTCTTCTTTTTTTTCTTTAAGTTACATACTAACTAACAAGTTAATGTCATAAAAATCATTCATAAAAATTGTGGTAGAGCATAATATCTTTCACAATCTCGCTGAACTTCTATGGCCGTGCTTGACCGGTGAAGTACCACCGCCCTTCACAAAGTCAGCATAAAATAAAGTATGCATGACTTTTTGTCCTTCCTGTCATATTCATTTGCGACTCATTCATTAATTTCAAAGAATCTAAATTACAATTACAATTGGAGTTTATTGTATAGTGTACACAACATCCTGGCCTCTTCAGATTTCGAGAAAGCCAAAATGCTGTTACAGCTGCCTAAATCAAAAGACAATACATGTGCCATCTGCGTCGGTAAGCTTCGTTATGGACTCATTCCAACAGTACGTGGCGGATGTCCTCCACAGTGTCACACACAGGGCAATAAGGCGAATCCAAGATGCCCATCAAGAATTTAATTTATTAAATGAAATGTGTCTAACCTTATCATCGATATAACATCTCTTCTGTTAAGGTGTTGCTTGTCGAACCAAGGGAACCGAAGAGGCTGATACGTCATTGTTCTTTACCATATTCCTTTTGTAAGAGATCGTTCATCAAAGTATTTCATCCATGTCTGACTACACCTAATTTAATTTTACCTAGAACCTTACTGTATAATGATCACCATTGTGAAGGGAATACCGTCTGTTATCGCTAGCTTTGTCAGCCTTCTCGTTACCCATAAAGCCAACATGGGAAGGTATCCACTGAATAATTACCTCTCTACTTAATCCACTAAGTATACGGATGGATTCCAGGGTAATTAAGCCACATGCGATAGACCACTTTAGTAGTCTGATAAAATTACACACTAGTTGCAGTTTGAAGTTTCTGTGTCAATGATCAAATTAATAAATAATTTAAGTAATAAAAAGGCACCAGGTATCGACGGTATACGCGCAATCGACCTAAAATCCATCGCAGATAAGATCACTGAAGTAATTGTTAAACCCGACAGAACTTAAAATAGTCTAATACAGCCTATCAACAAAAGCAAGTGCTATAATGAATATTCTAACTATGGACCAATCACAATCCTTCCCTGTAAAGTCCTCAAAAAATTCGCATGTGATCAATTTCATAACTTTTTGCAGAAAAGCAATGTCATATCACAATATCAATACGGATTTTAGCCTAAAAAATCAACCACACAACTTCTATCAAAATTTACAGACGAAGTAAACAGACATCTTAACGATAAAAACATGTTTTTGCCGTATTTATAGACTTTAGCAAGGCATTTGATAATTTAAACCCAAAAATATCTTTTAAAAAAACCTCTTAATCGTGAATACTGGATTCAGAGGGCCCACACTTAAATGGTGTAAAGATTATATAAGTAACAGATACTTGCAGGTTAAATTTAAACTATCACTGAGCAAAAAAAACAAAGGTAACAACTAGATTAGCTCAGGGCTCAATAATGGGTCCCCTCCACTATTTGACATATGTAAACTACTTAGATAACATCGTCGGAAAATGTTGCCTCTACCAATACGCAAACGACACATGTCTTATCTCTGCAGATCAAGATTTAGAACAAGCCACTAAATATACAATAGAAGATTTTACCAATATACTAAGGTAGGCTCATGATCTTGGCTTTGTAATAAACACAAAAAAAACCAAAATACTACATATTCATTCTCATAACTGCTTTCAGTCATAACAAGTGCGAAAAGCCTATTGAAATACTTGCCCATAATCATGCATACATAACAAAATAACTGTGCGTGCGAACCCATTTCTATGAATGACATATTCTAAGAATAAACTGGAAAGATCATGTTGATAACGTATGTGAAAAACTAAGAGCCGCTTTAGCTAAAATTAGTATTGTTCGTGGTAAAATACCGTACAAACTACGTCTAAGCTTATACCATGCTCTAGGAGAGTTGATAATCTGATATGGCTTAACCAGCTATGGCAACACGTTCCGCACATCTTATCTAGATAAGATCACCATATCTAGATAAGATATATAATCTGCAAATCAGACTTTTGAAATGTATTGTTTCTCGCCATATTAAAGAAAAATACAAAGAAGAAATATTAATTTTTTTTTTAATTCTGTAACGTAATTCCGACACAGAAAAAAGTAAAGGTCATGCTACTATCGGAACGTTTTCCAGAAATAGAACCGGCAGATGAACAACACACATATAACACAAGATATAAGATACAGCAAAGAATTAAAGTAAATAATTATTACGGGGGTAGGATGAATAACTGCCTCATTTCTAAAACACTCAACTGTATTCCAATTGAAATACGAGAGCGACTTAACATTATAAATATTAAAATTAGACTAAAACAACATTTAATGCAATAGTTAAAAAAAACAAAATAAAAATAATATAATTAAATTTATACAAATAACAAGGAATAAACAATCATAATACGAGTATATATATAAAACTAAAAACATTTTTTCGTTATAGCAATGAGCTCGCAATGCATTATGAATATGCCAGGTTTCCGTATAGGGTCTATTTTAATATCTCGCCATTAAAACGCAAAACAAAGTTTTGCGTTTTAATGGCGAGATCTTGAGCTATAGTTATCCTTGGCATTTTGTAAGCTTTTAGCCATTTCATCACTGTAAACTAATTTATCGTGTATATACACGTATCATTAAATATCATATCATTCTTACTTTCATTATGTTTATTATTGTATTTGTCATCAACAAGAGTAATGGACGATAAATTTTCTATCAGTTCGAGTTTCTTTCCTATACCTTTTCCTTTTGATGTAGTATATTGGTTTCTATTTGTCTGATCCGTCAGAGTTTTGTGCAAGGTATGCAGTTTTCTTTAGGCTTTCTTTTAAATCGATACTTTGTTTCTTAGATTGGGATTGTTTTCCTTTTAACCGCTGTGTGATCTCCTAAGCTTCATTTCTTATATTTTGTTCTAGTTCTTTTTCTTTTTCCAGATTTTTGTGATCACTTCTCTACCTTTTGCAACGCGTTTTAACTTCATAGCAATGTAATTTAATAATGATTTTGTTATCGCATGTAAAGAAATTTCTCTTTAATACTATAAATGCCACTCTTTGTCATGACTAACGTGTCCATCATATACGAGTAGCTCTAAGGTGGTAGAGCTTAACATCCTTTTACGGCTTTTGCTGCACGTATACGGTCATGCTCGCCCAGGGAAGTACCACCGCCCTACTGCCGTGAGGCTAAGAGGAGCCCATGACTGACCGGTGAGCGACGGTCAGCCCAGAGGACCGCCCGTCGCTCCGTCGCGATGGGCTCGCGGAGTCCACCTTCGATGCGTGCTGAGGGGGTTTTGGAGGTCAGGTGTATGGTGGATGCTTTTGCCTCACCCCTGGCCTTTTCAAGCCGAACTTTTTCCACTTTTTTTCATATTTCGGCTACTGTCCGCTGTCCTCTATAGCCAAGAGGGAGCCCCGGGAGGAGAAGTTTCAATACCTCGTAATCCGGTCTCCCTATCCCCCATGAGTTGGTGGGGCCGCACCGCCAATGGATACGCCGTAGAGGGGCCGTGGTAAGTGGATTTCTGCCTTCTGTGATCAGGGTGAGCGACATAGCCCTGCACCGTATCCACCGCTATGGGGATGAGAAGCTTGTTGCTTGTTTTCAATTGCTCTCCTGGCTCCGAAAGCCTCGGGTGCTTACTCGGGAAGGTTTTTCGCCCATAATAAAGATACCGAGTAGTAAGACGCGCTCGTTATTCTAGCGCACCTCACCTGGAGGGAGAGGGAAGATGTCCTCTCGGAGCTGCTTATTGGACCTGCGCTGATGAGGTTGCAGAGGTATGCGGAAGCGTTTCAGTCGCCATGCAGATTTGCGCCGAGGTGGAACAACGTGAAGGTTTAGTCGGTGAGAATTCGACACAATCCGTCTTATTTCAACGAGGCCAGCATACGTTTTCTGTGTTTCCTTTCCTTCACAACCCAGAGACCGGGGGCTATAATCGCGCAGTGGGACAACTTTTTTTATTGTTTTTCTGTTTGGTTAGGTTCAAACGTTCAACATAATCAAGGTGGCTGCCGTGCCGATTATCCGTATCAAGCTACGAGAGTAGACGATTCTGTTCCTCTACTGTGCACGTACTATCAACAAAAAATCTTGCTTTACACCTTAAGGGCTATTTTTCTTTGCAGGGTCTGCTCCAACGGACACCCATTAGTTCTTTTGTTTCTGTCCACCAATAGAAACTCCATAACAAAGTCATTCCTGAATCTGTGCGTTAGGAATGCCTCAATGAGAGAGAGATGGCGGGAAAAAGTTAATAAGTCCGTACAGGACCCCCATACCACTCTGTCAAGAGTATACGATTAAGTAAATAAAATTAAAATTAATATTTTAAACATGGATGTGATCTCGATAGATGGCGTTGACATTAGTATAATTGACATTCACTGACTAATGATTATATTAAAAATAAAACCCACTGCTTAGAAATGATTTAGATGATTAAATACTGCTAATTTTTATACTAGAAACACATTTTTATATACAACTCTATTAGACCGTATTAGCAGTATCCCGCGAAAAATCCCCCTAACAACCTGCAAGCAAATAATGTGAGCGCACGCATAAGCATGCGTAAAGCACCTCTCTTCTCACACTGCTTCTTGCTTTCGTGCACGATCATGCAGACAAAACCACGACCAACCGATAATGTTAGCAGGACTATGGAGAATCCCACACCAGCAAGCAGGGTTCTACCCTCACACTCGACGCAAGTTTCGCCCCGACACCGAAGCATTCCCAGGATGGTGCCTCTACGAACAGCGTCCGTTGAGTAAACGCAGCGAGTTTTTTGGCGCAGGCGTCATCACTGCTGGCCAGAGCGGCTTTTGCAGCTCCGACGGACGTGAGGTGGCCGGTGGCGCTCAGGGCGCCGGGCCTAAGCCTCGTTTATGAGTGGCTAAGCTCGAGCTTGGGCCTTCACTCTACTCGTGTTATCGGATTGGGAGGTCACTGAGCTCTTAGGTCGCCTTAAGGGCCCCCGAGAAGGGACCTCGGCTTGGACTGTCACTCATTGCGCGTTTAGCATTCCGACTCGAGGGTGCCCCAGAGAGCCGAAGCACGGCTCGGTCAGTTGCTATTATCGAACTAAATTTACACCTCTTCTTAGAAAGCTGCTTTACTAACATAAATAACACATGTACAAACATAGAGAAATAAATATATTAGCCCTATTGTATCGCGCACTTGTAAAAACAATAATGCTATTTTTTTTCAAGTGCGTGTTTTATTTTTGTTTTACCAAGTGAGCGACGACGACCTTATATGTTTATTACAAGACAAGCTTGCAGATGGTTAATTTGTTCTTAAATGATCCCGTCGCTCGTTGAAATATGTTGGTTGGGTAGAAAGAGTTCATGGGCGTATATAAAGGGGGGGTCGGGTTGGCCGTGCCCACCCTAGGATGGTCTAGTGCCCACCCCAGGATCAGTCTAGAGCCCACTCTCTCCATCTCGCCTATTTGTATTCTTCTCTTTTGAATAGATATATTATATGTGGACTCTTTCATTCTAACCGATACAGAACCAAGATTTTTGACTTATTTAAATAATTGCCTAATGTCTTCATAGTAATTATTTAATCACCGACCCGGAATTTGTTTTAGGTTCATATAAAACTAATTAAAACGAGTTAATCTATGCTGCTTCACACCAACTTTAAAACCTAATTTCCCTCCAACTGATCTGAAGCAAACCGCGTACGTTCATCAAAATCGGATGGACAGAGAATAAAAGCTATTGAGTCGTAAAGAAATGTACAGGAATTTTCTTACGTGTATCTTGAGGATTTTTCAACGTTAGATGACAAATCTGTCCATCAACATTTTCCAATTAAAACAATAATGAAGCAAATCGGTTGGACAGTAAATAGTAGTCGTACGGACGAAAAAATTTGCTCTAGATAAGTGCACATATTTATGTATATGTATGTATATATATATATATATATATACAATGATTATATATAATATATTGTCACTGTTTTATTTATGTACGTATATGAATATTTATAAATATAATAGTTTTCATAAATTCTTTAAATATAGGTTTACATCTAAATACGGTCGTAAATAATCATCGATTTCTGAACTAAATTACGCTCAGTAAATCAAGCTGGTGACAGTTATAAACTAAGTTCAACATTCTTGCCTCTGGATGCTGACATCTTTCCGTTAGTTTCTGGGTCAATGCTGCGGATCTGGTGTACTTCTTCGTTTGGATCGCTGGATTGAGGATGTTTTTAAGCACTTCCGGCGTTTTTCACGAATTAGGGATGGTGTGGGCGACGGACTTCTGCTGTGCGAGTGCCGAGGATGGGATTAGGTCCGATTAGGCTAAGTATTTATAATTTTTTCTAAGATAGTGAGAAATTAAGAATGTAAGTCACTTGGCATAAGAGTATTTTCATTGAAAATTACAAAAACCGACTTTAAACTATATTGTCGAAACATATCTTCTCCGTTATTTTGATTTTAAAAACAAACTACTAATCGGATTTTTATAAAAACTATAGGACCATTGTGGTAGTGTACCCTATCAGATAAAAAAATATTTTTTTAAATCAGTTCATAAGTTTTGTGCAAACATTCCTAAATTTTGTTATTTTTGAACCGATTTTTTTTTTGAATATTATTAAACTATCTTTAAAGAATACGGTATTCTTAGTTTAAATTTTATCATAGTATTCTTAGAGATTTCTATATAAAAAAAAGAATTATTGAAATTGTTTCAAAAATGACGGCGATACACGAAAAAATATTTTATTCTGATTTAAAAGAAAAAGTACTACACCGATTTTCCTGAAATTGTTATGGGACCATTCGGGAAGAATACCATACAAGATGAAAAAATAATTTTAAAAATCGGTTCATAAATGGCGGTGATATGCACAAACGTACACAAAAACTAACATTCGAATTGAGAACCTTCCACCTTTTTAGTAGTCGGTTAAAATACTTTTAAATGATAACGAGAATACTTCGCTTTATTAATTACAATTTAAATTGTTTATATTCCAAAATTAGGAAACATTATTCATATCAAAAGAATTTAAATTTACACATTACAAAATTTTCGAGGAAAAACGCACACACTTAGTACCGGTGAAATTAAATAATGGCAATGACAACACAAAGGGGTCGTTTAAGGCAAAATAGGGTTCTATGAATGAGCCTGTTCCATTCAGACATCGAGGAGGTCAAAGTGATGAAGAAAGTTCACGCAATGAACGGGAGACCCGTCCTGACGAGCCATTGACCAATGGATGCCTCCTAACGGTTCCTCGGCACACTTTTGCGATATGGCATTTATTTAACATTCTTAATTCGTGATTCGCTTCTTAACATGTAAATATTACGCACGCATTTGTATATTTCAGTTTGACATAATTCTAAATTCTATATTAATTCAGTCTATACTAATATATAAATATAGACGTGCCGACTCGTAAAAAATATGTATCCGCGGATAAGGATATTTGGTGCCAAGATCCGCGAATACGGATACAAACCTTCTCTTCCTTACAATATTAAGCATACAAAAAAGATTAAAACTATATTGATCGCCTTATATGATGATTCAGTACCTTAGAGTTATGTACTATTTGTATAGTACCTTCCTTAAGTATATGTTTGCGCTAAAAAGTTGCCAATTATGTTATATTTGAAAAAAACTGTATCAATAGCCACAGACTAAACCTTAAAAAAACATATGTGAACTTGAGTAGATAAATGTTTAGTAAAAGTAATTTATTAACAATTGAATATTTGAACACTCTATATACGAGGGAGCGTTTTTATATTCGCGGAATGGGGGGCAAAGGGTCCAAATAAAAAAACCAAATTATTTTTCCT
>JAOCPS010000013.1:1012647-1036940 GCA_025505425.1 Graphium colonna
CGGCACCGGGGATCGAACTCAGGTTCGCCTCGAGTAATCAGAATTAAAGGCGAGCGCCCGGACACTGAGCTACCACGATCAGAAAACAGACCAGAAAGCAAGCAATGAATACTAATAAAAGGAAGAAATACTTCAATAAACAGAACGCACTAGATATGGTTTTGGCCTCATGATCAATTGAATAAAGACAAAGTTTTATGACAGTGGACCGTGCTAACAATAATTCACCCGAAGTGAAGAAGTCCAGATACTGCAACAAAATTAATTTCCTATATATCTTGCATTCATTATATTAAAGGGTAGAGACTGTGTAGATAGCAGAACGACGTATTGCGATCACAAGAAATTCTATGAAGAAGCTAAATAAAATATGAAGAAATCGTAATACCACTATATCTCCTAACATCAGGCTCGTTAATATTTAGGCGATCATATATTTCTATTTGACGAAGAAAATGCGATTGATGCTTTGGGTATGTGGTGCAATCCATACAAATACCCCAATATTTTAAGAAGTTCGCACAAAACAGCGTTTTTCTACTGTAGAACAATTTCATATACTCTTATTCTCTGGGCGAGGCAGAATTTAACTTTCAACGAAAACATGCTATCAAGCCCCAACGCGAAGTAATAATGACAACACTTGATTTCCCAAAGTTTTCAGCTGCTTGTACTTCATTACATAGTGCATTAGCTGCATAATATACATTTTGGAGTGCGCCATGTATCATAATACTAGTCAATTCTCTACACACGTTTTAACTGTCAAATGGATATACATTGGACACAAGATTTATTTTTTGTAAAGAAAACTAGAAATTTTAAAAAATTATTTGATGTTGTACAGTTTACACTATGTTTAAGGTATCAATTTGCTGTTAAATCTATCATTCTGTTGTAGGACTTCATTTAGCATGCCTCGAGAAAAGAGCCGTTATCGCGACAAACGTAGCTCTTCTTACAGTTCTGATTCGTCATACGAAAGAAGAAGACCTAAAAGCAAACACAAGCGGCGTTCGCGGTCACGAGACCGTTCGGAGTCTAGTCATAAAAGGAAACGATCGACCTCAAGAACAAAGCATAAACGTAGAAGTTACTCCCGCAGCCTCTCCAAGGAGCGATATGAAACAAAATCTAGAAGACGTTCATTGTCTAGATCCAAATCAAAGCGTTCAAAAAGAACAGTTTCCAGGGAACGTTCTCGCTCGAGATCTAGTTCCCGAAGTAGATCAAAGTATAGTAAAACTAGCAAAAAGTATAGTAAAAGATCCCATTCTTCCAGTAGCCGCAGTTCTTTTGAAATAGGTATGTAGGTAAAACTTGAAAAAGTAAATAAGCAACTTTACTTTAATAAATGTTGATTTAGAATGCTTGTTAAGAAATTAAAGTTATCCCATTTATTGTCAAATTGAAATATAAATGTATATTATTATTTTTTTGTGTTATATCAAAGTATTTGGCCTTAGGTTCTTGAAACAACTTAAACCGGAGGTAAACTTATAAAATTATTTGAATTTGTTCTACGCTTAAGTTGTCATCTAACATGCCATTTAAATTCAAAAGTAGCTGGTGTCCACAAATTCACTTTAATTATCAATTTTTTTAAATTAAATTTACTTTTTTTTTACATTTGAGAAATTTACTATATTAATTAACTAATATTATATTTACTTTGCACTGTAAGAAATGTACCAACCATATATTATTAACTTTTATGTTTAGAGCGCCAATCAAGAAAAGTTAACTTGGATGACACTGAAGCTAAGGTAGAGAAAGCAATCAAAGCTGCAGAAGCTGCTGGTTTAACTATGACAAAAATACCTACATATGAGTATAAAGATGTTGAAATAAAAGCTGATATGCCTACTATTCACGACAGAAACTTAATTGATGAATTGAACAGTGATTCATTTGTTCAAAAATCTTTTACATCATCAAGAAACAAAAAGCAGTCACAGAATATAGTTATAGACTTAAATGCAGAAACAATTAAAGTTCCCGAATCAGAAATAAAAGTACAGAATGATGATTCCATTATAAATTTCGATGTAAGTCTCCTTCCTCTTGTTTCCTTTTTTATATTTCAAACTATCAAACCTGACAGATATTGCCCTGATTGAACTTAACTACTGATAACACCACTTTCTATTGGGTCCAATGGAAATTGGTCAAATTGCCCATTTATTTAGGAAGTGTTTATTGACATACAAACATAAAGGATGAATTCTGTATGCATAAAGGTAAACAATTGTTCTAAACCACTCATGATAACCACAATCTATTTTATACTTTTTGCTCACAATATTCTATGTATGTAATGCCAATGGCATTCTTTTCCAGTCAACCTTAGCATGGATGATGATGATTTGGCAGGTGCATACATAGGAGTATTCATATATAGGTTTGGTAGTTGTTATGAATAACTCTTACATTATAAATATTTTTTAACTTGTAGTAGTAACATGTAGTAATGTGAACAAATATGTAAGTACACACACATATGTATATAATACTATTTTCTTATATATACAGGATGACTGTTGAGTCACCTTCAATATTTGAGGGTGTTGTATGTAGGGATCATATAAAGAATAAGTGTAAAATTAAAAGCAAATAATAATTGACCACTGAGTAAATTTAATTGATAGTTGAGTAATTATTTGTGAAAGCCATAGGCATCCGAGCAAACAGGTGTGATAACATTTCTGGGTCCATGAACTACCCCAACTGGCCAATTGTTCGCTCCCGGCATTGTATCCATGCTTCATCTATTTATTGGATTTCAATTCCTAAATTTATTACATTAATACGATGACAATTGGGTACAGAGTGCTCTCCTTTAATATTGTTAGTGACTCTTGAAGTTTCCTTTTGAACACTGAATGAATAAGTTATAGAAACTTGTTGACTCTTGATGTTAAGAACAATCACCTTTCAGAAGATCAACTTGAAAGTATCATACTTTTCTTCTCAAAATGCCTAACTTTGTCTTCGACTTCCTTAATTCTCTATTTTTACATCAAGGAACAGCATAATTCTTATGAGTTCACATTGGCACAAGAATCTCTAACCATCAGCTGAATACTATTTTCTTATGTCTTCTAATATATAATTATTTTGTGCTACAGTATTTTTGGTCACACCTAACAGCATAACAAATTTCAGTAAATATTTTTATATATTTACTGGGTATTAGCAGGTCTTGTGTTTTTCACCCTCACTTCTTAATATAAATTTTAGCATCTTTGTATGAACAAATATACAATTGTTATAGCAGAACAATCAGCTAAAAAGCCATAATAAAAGAAAAATGAGATAGTACTTGGTATACATAAATTATTGTACTATAAAAAGTCAATTTATAAAATAGTAAATTAACATTTTTTATTTCAGGAAATACCTAGTGAAGAAGAGCTTAAAGAAATGTGGGTGCGAAAGCTTTATCAATATAGAAAAAAGATGTTAAGAGGAGACTTATAATATAACACATTAAAAGCGCAATTATAGTGCTTATTAAGAAAAACAACAAGGCACATTTTCTCAATTATTAGTACATAATAGTTTATTTGACCAGCTTACTGTTAATAACTGTAAATAGTGATAAGGGTTGTGAATAAAAAAAATTCAAACAACCTAAAATATTTTATTATATAACACAACAAGATACCAGCAGCAATTAACTTACAATTGAATCGTGCCCAGATACTACAACATCATCTATATATACAGCACTGCTTTAAGTTATCACCAATAAAATGCATATAATTTCACATATTGTTTCTTTCACGTTGGATGCGAGTGCTATAAGTCCGCGAGACTAGATTCCATGCATCCATGTAGCGATCCATGCACATCGCAATGCATTTTTGCTCGGAGTTATCAAGAGCAGTGCCAGGTTTCGTTATACATTTTTTAAAACATTTTTCTGACATTTTCGTTAAAAGTTCTTGAGCATTAGCTATTGCTATTTGTTGCTTTACTTGATCCATAAGCTCCTCCTTTTGTGCTCCACTTAGTGAACCAGTGGATAGAGAATCCATTATTATTGCTCTATTTTACAATTAGTCAAAATATCTTTTATAATATTTTAATTCTTGAGGCTTGATAATTTTTCTAACCTCAATCTTATACACAAGTTGTAAACATAGATAAAATATAATTTGTAGATATTATAGCCACAGTATACAGATACACGTACAAGAATCAAAGGAGTCGTAGATCTTCCCTTCTTTTTGTTTTTTTTTTTTTTGACGCGATCATCATCACTGCTGCCCAGAAGGACCTCTGCAAATCCGACTGGTCGACGCCTGGTCTAAACATTGTTTAAGAGCTCGAGGGCTCCAGAAGAAACTTCGGCTCGGGCCGTCACTCTGCGTGTATTACCGGATTGGGAGGCCGCCGAGCTCTTAGGTCGCATCGGTGGACGCCCCATGTAGTGCTCAGACTCAAAAGTTCACCAAGAGAGAACCTCGACTTGGACTAGCGCTTAATTCGCGTTTAGCATTCCGACTCGGCTCGATCACTTGTTTCTATCGGCTTACGGGGATAGCGACAACTAACATTGCTACCGCTTCGGGATGCATTATTGCTGGGAGAAGAAGCGGTGGTGGAAGAAACTTCAACAGCAACACCTCTATCAGGGGAGAACCTACCCGCAACGCGGCGGTATCTAGTATAAGTGTTACGCCGCACTAGCCGGCGAGCGCGGCTTGATCTATGTTTCTTAAGACGCTCTTTGCATTTTGCGATCGCAAGCGTTGTCTCGTCATCGGGATGGTCCAACACCATGTGGCCCAGACATGCCGAGCGGAATGGGCCCATAGATGTAGGCACCTTTTACTAATGGATTCGGGTGAGCCGCGGCAGATTCAAAGTAGTGGCGCGATACCTACTTCAGGAATTGAGCAATGCTAGGAAGCTCTAGATCGACGTGTAAGTCTAAAGGCGGAAACATACTGACGTGACGTGGCTCTTACTGTCGTGACGGTGGGTGTGCACGATAATGTGTCACATGTGTGTGTGTATTTTCTGAACAGTATATGTCGAACCTTTGCAGCATTTACACGTACATAATGTTTTCTTCGGATTCGGTTTGTTATGAAATTGTTATGAAACTTCTTAAGGGCAATAAAAGAAAAGAAGGTATTGGGACGGTTGATCCTATAACCAGGGAGAAACAAAATATGTATTTCATCGCCTTGATACAGAATTAGAGATTTACAAAAAGAAATTACGTCAGTACTTTACAATGAACAAAGTGCAATACGGGGATTGTAGTAGACTTCAAAATTATATTTTTTTTTGTCTTCTTCTATTCAAAAAGTATTTTTTTAGAAATTGCTGCAAATATAATAAGCTATTATTTAAAAGTACCCGCTAGATGTATACGCCACGAACCACGCAGTAAAGAAACAAATTTATCTGTCGTGTAGTGTCACGCCATAACCCTCACCACCGCTCTGGCAAGTAGTCTGCGCCACGACAGAGCGCGTCACGACACGACACGACATACAAATATGTCTCTAACCATAGTTAATGTATGAAACCAATATGCTTCTGGCGCGTCACGACACGACACGTAAATGTGTTTCCGGCCTAAATTGCGCATGAACCCACCCGGGTTCATGCGCAATTTAGCTCCCGTGACTCTGAGTATGTATCGAATTTGAATGACCTGATGTCGGTCTATCTGTCGCGGACTTACGTTTGCGAACATCGGACACGCGTAAGTCATAACAGGGCGAATAACAGCTTTATAAATTGTCACTTTTCTCCATAGCGACGTCTTTGATTTAGCATTGAGCAGGGGATATAGACGGCCTAGTACGAAGGCCGCCTGGTTTCCAACCCAAGTTATGTGCGGGACGAATCTGAGTTTATTATTAAGAACGACAGCCAGATATTTTGGTATTGTTAACCCATGGAATTGGACTATCCATGAGTGTGACTGGTGGGAGTTTACTCGCTCTTCCGCGAGTGAAGTATAGTGCCGCACTTTTGGATGGATTTATTTCAATACGCCATTTCCGAAATTAGTCACGAAGGTTATTGGCAGCGGTTTGTAAGTGTTTGAAATAACATCAGCTTGAGAGCTTGATGTGAAGATGCGGGTTTCATTTGCGAATAGGGCTATCTTTATACCTGGGATATGCGGTATGTATTGGTGTAGAGAGTGATGGAGTTGGCCTTGGCATAGGCAATATGCAGTTGTACGCCCTTGAGTCTGAGCACTACATGGAGCGCGTATTACCAAATTGAGAGGCCGGCGAGCTTCGGTGGCCTCCTAATCCGGTAATACACGCTGAGTGACGGCCCGATGTCTCTCTCAAGCTAGTCACTCTTAAACGAGGTTTAGGTCAGCCGCTCTAAGCGCCGGCTCAAGTCCGTTGGATCTGCGGAGACCCTTCTGGCTAGCAGTGATGATGGCCGCAACAAAAAAACATAAATCTGTACCAATGCATTTTAATAATGGTACGCCTAATAACCATAATATTATTGGCAGACTATGAACAGTTTCACGGGTAAGTAAAACGATCTATTATATTAACTTTATTTTTTAAAGTTTAACGTGTGGTACCTGTAAAAAGTTAAAAAAAATGTCGACCTATTTACAAAAACCACTACTTATATTAAGAATCTTAAAAAACCGGGCTTCTGTATATAAAGACCCTATGTATCTTTAAATATATAGGAATAGGTTATGATTCAATCAAGTGTTAAAATTTTGCCTTTTAACTTAAGTTTTTTCATAGCTCTGTTTGCAACTCTCAGCGGGATCGCAAGCAAAAGTATTTGAATTAAATTTCTTCTTAATACTTCCACACATTCTTTAATAAAAAAAGTTCTGGGGTACCGAACTTTAAAACTACAAGAAATTAAAGCCAAACTCTTCAACATATGAATCACTTAACACGTCTTTAAAACTGATGACAATGTATTGAGTAATTTAGAAAATTTGCGACATATTTTACAAAATTTTCATTTATCGTAACATTTAAAACAGGGTTTCACTATTAAGCCATAGATCGCATTTCGTATTAATGTAAACTTATCCGGCACAAATAAATACTTTTTATTTGTTCTTGTATCTATATATAATATCTTATTATTACTTGAAATTAAGTATTTTAAATTATTGTGGTATGTCGCGTGGCTGTACCATAATTTAATTAAATGCTGTACTACTAGAACCATACAATGGCCAATCACTGGCCAATGCCAAGGTTCTTCATATCTTATCTAAACAAAATATTTTAAGAGAACTCATTTTAGTTCTGAAAAAGCCACAGCGTTTATTTCGCTGCATTTGAAAGTTTTAATTTAAACCAATAATTAATCATGGATTCACCGTCAGAACTACAAAGCTTAGAAGAACTAATAAGCACCACTCTTACGGACAAAAACTTAGAAGATTTTAATAGAATCTATTATGGAAGAAAAAATAATCACAGTTTATTACTTAAAGGCAAAAACGTACATTTTGGGATTGAAAATGATTTCGAACTAGCTGCTTACGATTTTCCTGCAAAAAAAGAAGAAACAAGAAAGCCTCGTATAGTTAAAATTGGTTTGATACAGCACTCAATTGTTCTACCTACAACAAAACCTTTAACTGAACAAAGATCGGCAATATTTGAAAAAATTCGCAAAATAATCGCTACAGCGGCTGATGAAGGAGTAAATGTTGTATGTTTGCAAGAAGCATGGTGCATGCCTTTTGCTTTTTGCACTCGAGAAAAACAACCCTGGTGTGAGTTCGCCGAGTCGGTTCTGGACGGGCCCAGCACTCAATTTCTTAAAGAACTGGCCGTCAAATATAGAATGGTTATCATATCACCGATATTAGAAAGAGATGAGGACCATGGTGATACTATTTGGAATACAGCTGTAATTATCAGTGAAACTGGAAAAGTGCTAGGAAAACATCGTAAAAATCACATCCCCCGTGTTGGCGATTTTAATGAATCCACATATTACTTCGAAGGCAACACAGGTCACCCCGTCTTTGAAACCACATATGGAAGAATCGCAGTCAATATTTGTTATGGGCGCCATCATCCTCTAAATTGGTTAATGTTTGGTGTTAACGGTGCTGAAATTGTGTTTAACCCTTCGGCGACCGTAGCTGGTCTGAGTGAACATCTCTGGGCTGTAGAAGCCCGTAATGCCGCAATAGCCAATAGCTATTTTACATGTGCCATAAACAGAGTTGGAACAGAAGCATTTCCAAATGAATTTACATCAGGAGATGGGAAGCCGGCTCATAAAGAATTTGGTCATTTCTACGGTTCTAGTTACGTAACTGCCCCAGATGGTTCTCGAACACCAAGCCTATCTCGAGTCAAAGATGGCTTATTGATAGCCCAAGTTGACCTTAACTTGTGTCGCCAGATAAAAGATAAATGGGGATTCTGCATGACACAACGTCTGGATCTTTATGCCAATAGCCTAGGCAATGCGGTTAGACCTGATTATGTTCCACAAAGAATAGCTAAAAACTAGTTTAAGCTTAATATTGTTGATGTTCAAACTTTTTTATATATAGAATATATTTTTTTATAATTTTATCATATGTTAATAATTAAATTTTGTAAAATCACGAATTTTCTTATTGATGCACATAGTTGCTTCAAATTTTTATTCATATTTATAACTAGCCGGTCCCTGCGGTTTCAATCATGTAAATTTTTGCCATTTCTGCAACATTTTTCATTGATGCTCCACTCCAATTGGTCACAGTGGTGACTTTGTCCATAAATGGACTATTTAACACCAAAACAATTTTTCAATTCAGATCAGTAGTTCCTAAAGTTAGCACATTTAACAAACTTTTTTTGAATACCACCACAGAAACCTATTAACACAGCAACACAGCTACCATGAATATGGCAGCTGTGTTTAACTACAAATTTTAATTTAATATTTTGATTTATACTTATACTCAAAATAAGAATATATAGTCTAGAACAGATTAACCTAATTATACTTTCACATTTTAATCAATTTCACAAAAGGAGGAGGTTCTTAATTATTTTTGTATGTGTGATGGATACTCCATCCAGATTTTCCTCAATTTATGAACCAATTTTCAAAATCAAATTTTCTTTTTCTATTTAAAAAGGTGTAGTTATAAGATAGTCCCATATAATTTTGATAAAAATTGATCCAGCACATTCTTTTTTAAATCAAAATAACTGAATCATATGTTTCATAAACATTCACTTGTATCGTGTTTGAGGTCTTTTTAGCTATTTTCTGTAAAAAATAATTATTACTTTCACAACCTTAAGGACTGAACAGGTACAATAACATTTTTGCCTATATAGAGCATGGATCATTTTGTTTTGTGAATAATCAGATGAATAGCACATACTACCCTATATCAATTGAAGCCAAAAGTAATTGTCAACCAACTTCAAAAAATGAGGTTCTTTTTTTGTAAGAGGAACTTCAAACCAATTTAATTTTTTCATACAAAAGGATTTATCACCCCTGATATCACTCATGAAAATCAGTCCAGCTATTTATTTATTCAGTCAAAAAAATTGAAAAATTTGTTAGACAAATGTTCACTTCTAAGGTGTCCAAAGTCAGTTTTGCTGTTTGCCATAGAAAATAATTATTTGTAAAGCATATGTTCATAACATGAACCCTATCTCACGCTAGATATCTTTGATACTACTTCAATTACGAATCAATATATTTTTTACCTATATAATTTAGAGATAAATAAGTCTTTCCTTCTATTTATCTTAATGTAATATTTTTTTAATAAAAAACTAGTGCAAACGTAACAAATCACTGACTTACGTATTGTTAAGTGATAGCTATTGTAAGAATACATAGAAAAGATGGAAGGTAGTAAACCCTATAAATAGTATAATCACTTTTAGTTTTAAAAGATTTTCATGTTAATACTTAGTGGGATCCAACTTTAATCCCTACATTTCCACAAATATCTGCCTACTTCATGATTAAAAGCTGATTAGAAATCTATTTGGTGCTAAGTGCATCAAATAGATTTCAAATTCTAATTTTGTTATTTTACTTTGTATTTTACATGTACTAAATAAATATTTTTCTTCCTTTCTATACACCCGGAAAAAAAAATAATAATGTTATATTTAACTTAATTTTGATAATCTTTGAAGAGGCTTGTTCACACCACTACTAATTCTAAAGGTAACAATACTTTGAGATTGTTACTGACATGTAGGTGAAATTTAATAAACATGTAAGTTGAATATGTTCATATATTAGTATATTGAAATATTACTATCAAAACAAGTAACAAAAATGATTATGATGGGAAAATTAAACAAATTCTTATAAAAACATGTGTATTCAAGAATAATACAGATATGATACTATATATAGGTATAACTTCAGAGGAAATCTGTTTAAATAAGTTTTGTCGGAGAACTTGTTACCACATCTACAATGGCTACAATATTTTGATCTAAAATGTACAAATAGACAATTCAGTTCTTCTAGCATACTGCATCTTCTGAATATAATACATTTAGTAATTAAGGGCATGCACATAGTGGGTTTATAAGATTTTTTATTTTACGAAAATTCATATTCGGCATTAATTGAACAGATTTACAGGTGAAATGAAAATTTTTGAGTCCTAGAGTGTAGTACTCATTGTACCACAAAGAAATGTTATATTATTTTTTAAGAATGATTATTTCTAAATAATTACAACCTATGCAATCTTAGCACGGATGGCAGCTCTCTTTCCAGTGACAGCCTGGAAACCAGATTTGATGCTGGCAACAGAACAACGTGAACCACAAGTCTCACATTGGAGGAAGAATAACCTTGTATCCTTTTGCAATATAGTATCAGGGGATCGACATGTATGACATGTCACATATTCCTTTATATACCGACGTAATACATTCTCAATTTGCTTTTGTTGGAAACGGCCTTTAATAATGAGCTGACTATTACCATCCACAGAACCACTAGTTCCCAACTCAGCCAGTAAAAAGTCCAATAAATGTTTTGGCTGCCGATGCAGTGTTTTGCAAATTTCCGTAAAGTTTGCAAATGACGTTTTCTTCGTTCCAATCCTTACAACCTGAGGTGGTCTCATAATAAACTTTTGTTTCTTTCCCGAGACCATGCCAGGATTTTTCTCGCGCATAATGTCAAACACTCGTTCCAATAACTCATCATAGGTATAGTCGCGGTCTGTACTGACCCAATCGCCGTGTAAATCCTCGGCATTTTCTTGGTTTTCGTTATTCTCTTCCTCAGCGACCAACTCGTCTAAGTTTTTCTTCCTTCTCTTCTTTTTTGTTTTTGAGAAATCTATTTCCAAATCGAGATCATCGACTAAGTTCTCCTCTTGCGGTTCTGGCTCCTCCGCAGGTGGTTTTTCTTCCTTAGTTTCTGGCAAAGCACTTTCCAGTTCTTCTAGATTGAAGAAAGTCTTCTTTTTCTTCTTCTTTTTCTTACCAAAATTGTCTAAATCAAGGTTGTCGTCCTCGGGCACGTCGACGTCACCGGACTCGACGGGCGCCTCCGCGGACATACTTTCGCCTTGTTCGCTAGCTAATGCTGCATCTATATCAAAACCAGTCTTCTTCTTCTTCTTTTTCTTTAACGAAGGATCAAAAATCATATCGTCATCCATGTTTTTCTCAATATAATTAGGCTTTTAACTAAAACTTGGTTAGGATATTTTGGCAGGTGGCGAAGTCAAAAATTATTGGTCTTGCTCGTCTTGCATCAGCTATCGCGTAGGGATGTACTAATATCGAAATTCCTCTGGAAAATCGATGTTTCGTTCGAAAAATTGTCAATTACATTGTTATGATAAATTATTTATTAAACGACGAAGGTGAAAAAGAAGAATTTATGCATGGTGTATTAAAAAAAACCCGTTTAATAATTTTCATTCGTAGCTGATTTAAGATTTGCCTATGTTTGTTTTGCTCACCTAGGAGTAATTAATATACTAAATTAGCTAAATGGCTCCTCATTTTGATTACAATATTTCATTCAGTCTTTAAAGATTTATTTATTATATTATGTATTAAAATAATTCTAAACGTAATTATTCGGCATGAAAAATATGGCTAAAATGAGTATTTTCGAGTACTTCTAAATTCATCTCTTGTGTAACAGATGTACATAACTAAAACGATTAAAAAAGAGGAAACGCTTGGAGCCATCTAAGAACAAAGCTGTTATTACTACCAACTTGTCACCAAAGGCCATTAAGCTGTTATAAACAATCAGCTTATCTCAGCTGTCAAGAAATAGCATGTCAGCACGTTTATTCTAATACTGTCACTGTACCAATTTTTTCAAAAAATACGTTTTAGTGTCATCTCATTCGCACACCAAGAATTGAACCTCATATTTGAAATTATAAAATACCTTACTCCCCAATTTAAAGACCACCAGATGTCAGCGTCTATTTTGCTCCACTAGTCAAATCTTTAATTGGCTCTTCTACAGAAATTGCAGTTATAGCTTACCGAGGGACGGCCCGAGCCGAGGTTTCCTCTGGGAGCCCTAGAGCTAGTCACTCTTAAACGAGGTTTAGACCAGGTGCCCTAAGCGCCGGCTACCTAAAGCCCGTCGAATCTGCAGAGGCCTTCTGGCCAATATATATAAAGATAGTACTTTACCGTTTGTAGGTTATATTGTGGTATTTTACTGTGTGAGTCTCTATGAGCGAATATTCAGACTCTATGTTGGCTGGCGCAGCAACCCTTGTCTTAAATGACTATATATATGTGTGTATGTGTATAAAATTAAATATATAAAATATATGTTTGTTTGGTTGATTTAGGTTAATTGGAAATGTGACTTAATCCTGCTAAGGGATTATAGGTGAAATCACACGTAATTGATTACATACTATGCAGTATGTTCCAAAACTAAACGGTATTCAGTCTATGTTATTCACTGAATGAAAAAAACATTCACTAAATGAAAACAATAAGAGACCCTAATAAACCGACTCTGCAATGCCTTTACTCGTTTCTTTTGTGGGTTTCATAAATCCATTGATTATAAATATCCCAATAATGTTCTTTGTGATTGCATTTACATATACTTTTTTTATATTCCTTTATTATTTATATATTTTTTTTGTAGAGTTTGCAACTGTCGAATTGCAAAAAATCGATTCTCTCGGGAAATAAATCTGATAGAAAGTAAAAGTGCTGCAATATTTCACTATGCTCATCCCTAAAACTAACCTAAAATTTGACCCTTCAGCTTCATTCATAGTGTTTTTAAGGTATAAAATGTCAGATTACTTATGAAATATAAAATATTTTCAAAATGCATCTTTCAAAGATACATTGGAATCTGAGGAAATTTAAATTATTCACCAATAGGCGGTATTCAAACGCTGTGCTACCCGACAACAATGAATATACAGACATACCAATATATCCTCCAATATTGGATACATCTATCCAGGGAAGGAAACTACGGGAAAGACAAAATGTCCATGAAAAAATAAAAGCCCTAAACACCGTTGAAGAGAAGCAAATAGCTTTAAATATGCCGCGTTATTATGGATGGAAAAGTATTATGTTAAATGAAAATAAAATACCATACAATGCTTTACCATTACTTAAATTTTATACAAGAACTCACTTAATGCCAATGAATACTTTACCTGAAAATATTTATTCTGAAACAGCGTCGCTTGCAGAATCTGTTGTAAAGGAAACAAAATCTCTTATTGAAGATGCAATTGTCTTGGAAGTTGAAAGTGTAAGGTACAGTATACTAATTAAGTACTTAGTTTGATGCTGAACTTTAATAATATTTACATTTTATTGTTAATGATAACATTACAATAATTAACAAATTAATAAATAACCATAGTAGTTATTTATAATTGTAATAAATTATTAACTAATTACTTTTTACCAACTTATTGAGGTTGTCAATTCCTTTTAGGTATATTAATGCGTTTCTCTGTTATTTTTGAATCTATTTTAAAAACTCTGGTTTAGATCTGGGGACAGACTTTTGAAATAGTTCCATATAATAAAGAAAATATTGTTTAGTAGATTTTTTTTTAATTAAAATAATATACAAAATATGTATTGATAGTACAATTGCATTTGATGTATCATATTTGAAGAATACAAGTATTATTAAAAATAAATATTGATGTACCACTGACTTAATATAATCTAAAGACAAAAAACTTAATTATGTAATTCATGCTTATCTGAGCAGACACGGTGTGGCTACAGTGAGAATTAAAGCAAAGGGGAGGTGGATGGCCTTGCACATACCAGCTGATCATAGCCGTACACTTCATTCATTAATTGGAAAATTTAGGCTAAAACTATACCCCTTTACTATATTGATAAAAATTTAGTACCAATCCCCCCTTTATATACATGTGAATATGAACAAAATATAATAAACAGTTAATTGATATAACATATGCACAACTCGAAAGCTAAAATGAGGTTGATTAGTATAATAAAAGAGTTCATATTTTATTTTGTAATCAGAAGTCAATATCATACTCCTTAAAAATTTACCTTCAAAACATATCCTATCCATTATATCGATTTTAAAAATTACTTTTCTGATTTTATGAAAATTTTATGAGACTTCCAGAATGGAAGTATACCATATAAGATAAAAAGAATTTTTAAATCGGTTAATAAACTGCAGAGTTATGCATGGACACACTTAAAAAAAAATATATCCGATTTGATAACTCTTATTTATTTCAGACATTATCAAACAGATTCAGAGGACAAAACGAGGGAACAGGTGAAAGAAAATATTGTATCAAAAAATATAGTAAGGCAAATTAACAGAATTATTTGCAACAAGCTTGCAGACCAAATACCACACATTTTGTCATCCCAGGTAAACTATTTCACTATAAAAAATTGTCAAATACCTAATTTATGTAGATTACTAACAAATTAAGTATAATACAATGCCCAGAAATGGTTCCAAAGTTCTCTTGCAACAAGATCAAATATATAGTATATAGTAATTAATTTCATAATTTGTTACGACAGTACACTTCATGCCTGTGATGACAATTTAATTTGAAAAAAATTTAATTTGAGTATAAGAGTATGAATTTTGCTATACCTACATGACATTTACATGATGTGTCAAAGAGATATAGAATGCAATAGAGCTATTTTGTATGAATTGTTTTTTTTTTTCGCTTTTATCAAATATCTCCTAAACCCTGGTTTTCTTTACGAAAAGAACTTCTTTCTATGAGTTAATAAAATGAGTAGTCTCCAAAAACAATGTTTATAAAAATTTCTTTTGGGGAGTAGAGCGAATTCTTTAAAATTGACGATTTTTATAAAATTATGTGATAAAAGTAAAGTAAGCCTATTTTTATATTGTCCCACTGCTGGGCAAAGTCCTCCTCTAGACAGAGGGTGCATAGTCCACCACGCAGCCCAAGTGCGGATTAGCGAACTTCACATATCTCAGAAATGTTATTTCTTCCTTTCCTCACGATGTTTTCCTTCACCGCAGAGCACATGGTAAGTCAGCACTTAAAATTGCAATTAGAAAATTAACAATTTCATTGGTGCCGGCACCGTGAATCGAACTCAGGTGCGCCTCGAGTAAACAGAATTGAAGGCGAGCGCCAGTATACTGGGCTACCACGGCTCTACTTGAAGTGTACTCGCCGTGTACTACTAGTCCTTGAGTTGCAATAATAAAGCTGATTATTTCTGAACGATTTGGTTGTTTGTTGTATTTATTAATAGCACAATAGTTCTTGTAAATACATCAAGAGGTATTGAACATGTAACCTTAAGTATTTTGATTTTTTGTCGATACACCTTAAGTGACGGTACTATATATTCAAGAGCGTTATATGTAGGGATCATACATGAAGAATAAAAATATTATTAAAAATAAATATTGATTTAACACTGAGTTAACATAATCTAGAGTAAAAAAAAAATATTACGCGAATTATGTACACCCTAGCGACTACGGCGTTAACGGAGTGGCGGGAAGGTCGATGACCTTCGATGTGCTCAGCTGAGTGGGCGTCGCGCTGTACCGCCACACTTTATTCGTTTATTGGAAAATTTCGGCTAAAACTATGCCCCTTATTTTGTAACATAAACATGATGTCACTCGAGTATAGAGGATTCGATCCCGGCCGATTTTTCTAATTTCGGGATTACCTACAGTGAATCTCGGGATCCTGGGTTAGTCCCGGGATTATATTGGCAATAGAAAGCGGTAACAAAAAGACATATCAAAACATATCAAAATCAGCTTTTTATTTTAAATCTTGAGTTATATCTACAAAAAACAAAACAAAATTATACTTTCTCCTGATAAAATGAACTAACTTAGCACTTATCAATAATTTATGGAATAGTTTTAGAAGTTATTTACAGAAGTGCTTAGTTTGTTTATGTTATTTTACACTAAACTTAAATACAATCAATTTCTTAAGACTTGTTTAGATAAACTTAAAAAAAAAGACTGTATACTAACGATATCAATGTTTATATTATAGGTAATAAAATTAAGAAATATGCTTCCCATATTTTAAATTAAATAGACAAAATCCCATATTTTAAATTAAATAGACCAGGAATTTTATAAATAAATAAGGAATAACAACGCATCCAACATCTCATCCGAAAACATATTTCTTAATTTTTATTGAATTAATTACAAAATAATTTATCAATTCCGAATATCCCGGGATTCATGAAATTTAGTCCCGGAGATTCCGTGACTAAAATATATCCTGGGATCGAATCCTCTACTCGAGTATTAAGGAAGAACTGACCAATAAAACTGTATATAGTAATTTTACCTGCGGCGTGAGTAAGGCGCTGATGTCCGTCTGCGTGGCGACGGGCTCTGAGCGGGAGCGGTGGGATACCGCGCGCAAAACTTCTTGCATGCTGCTTTGGAGTTCCACTACCTGAAATTATACCATAGCATAAATCAATTACTGAGATATTCAACGGTTAACTGGATATACATCAATAAATTTTATTTGACATTTTAATCATCAAAAGTTTACAAATTAACATGAAACTCCTACTCCCAAAATAGGAAAACCTGTGCACCAGGAGTCAGTTGCTTTCCATTAACAATAAAAACAGACGCCGTGAACAATACAAAGTTCAATGGCCAAATATAAAAAGATACATGAAATAATCAAAACAAGAACAAAAATTATGTAAAAAAATGGGCGTAATTGAATGCATGAGTTTATTTTTTACAGGATAATGCTCAAACCTAGTAATAAGAATTCTCTTAAATTAAGATCAAAATTATATAGTAATTATTCTCATTATTCTTTAAGGCTTTTGACTTTATGGATTTGATTTTAAGCGTGGAATTTGATTTAAAGTATATAAGTATGAATTTTGCTTCACTTATATGACATTTGGGCATTCTGTTATAATGGTGTAGAATGCAATATAAAAAATTTCTATAAATCCATTTTTCGAATTTATGAAATATATCCGAAACCGAGGTTTTTTACAAAAAATAACTTTTGTAGTAGTTAATATATCAAGTCGTCTCCAAAAAAACATGTTTGGACTTGATACAACTTGGTACGCCATATAAAAATGGGTATTGTCCTTTAATATCTAACATCTACATTATTCAAAATGTCAATGATATTAGATACTCGCAATCTTCAATATTATAGTTTTGTAGCCAATATTAAGCAGCTAAAGGCATTAAGTCTGCTCCTTGTAATACTTATATTTAAGTTATTGCAATAGAGAATAAATAAATAAAAATTCATTTGGGAAAACAAATCTCGTGTATGTATGAATGTTTCCTGTAATTCTGGAAGCAATACTCCAATTTAAATGAAATTTAAAATGTATATAAGTATTATTAGTGCAATTTTTTAGTTTGTGGGCTATTAAAATCAGTTTAGTAGTTTGTAATAAGCGCGTCCATAGCCTAGTGAAATGGGCTTGCTAGGTATGGCATTTACTTTGTAAACCGGAGGTCGTTAGTTCGAATCCCGTAGGGGAACAATAATTTTTTGTGGTTGCTTTTTGATTAGATTAGGCGTTGATCACGTGATTGCCTGAAAAGAAAGATGATCCGGCGGATGGGCAAAAAATCAGTCCTAATGTCTCTCCGATCGTGTCTAACATCCATCCCATAGGGCTATGAAAGTAAAGGAACAGAGAATTCACCTGAATTTGCACATACACATTTCTCTAAATTCAGCCTAGACATTTAGGAGTTCAAAAACACACACACACACATACATATACAAAAAAAATTCATAACTGTAACAATGCGTACAAAACCGGAATTTAACATTTTCAATATTATTTCAATCGTTTAATAACATAATTTCAATAGCAATCGCATAGATCAATAATTTGACATACCTGAGCTTGCAAATTACAACATGTCTCTGTCAGCTGCCTCAATACATCTGAACTGTCTTCTGGATCAAAAACCTTTGATTTTTGGACATCTGAAACATTGATTTAAAAGAAAAACTACTGAACCAATTTTCCTGAAAATTTTATGGGACCATACCCTATAAGATAAAAGGATTTTTAAATCGGTTCATAATTGACAGGGATATGCATGAACATACATAAAAAGAAACATTCGAATTGAGAACCTTCCTCTAATAAAAATATTCTAAATGCTGTTACATAAAAAGAAAGTTTATTTTTTGGCAAAGGTGTTTCAACGTTAACCAATTTCATCAATGTTTATTGGCAAAGGAGTTTCAACTTTAACCATTTTCATCAATGTTTATTGGCAAAGGTGTTTCCACTTTAACCATTTTCATCAAGACCTATAGTTGCACATCTAATGTTCTATAGAAGAATGAAAGTAACTAACCAGAATTCTGTAGTGTTGACACTTTTTTCCATAGTGCATTGATCGCTTGCATTTGCAACTGTTGGATTTTCCTTTCACTTTCCAAGGCGGCTTTCGTCGCTTCCATGTCGCAAGTGAGTCTCCTATGAAACATTTTTTTAATATAATTAAGCAGTGAATATAATAAGAAGTCTTTATTTTCTCAACATGTAATTTACATGATTCTTCCTAGCCCTTTATCCCAAGTTACTTGGGGTCAGTTTCTAATCCACCCAAATATTACCTAAATTTCAGATTTTACGCCGAGCATCATCTTACCTCCGCAACACAAAAGGATAAACTGAATTCAAAGTAGTTGTCATATTTGGAGCCACTGACATCTTATAACAACTTCCAAAGATATTCCCTCCGCAGGGTTTGAACCCACGACCACCGGTTTGCAAAGTAAGCGTCCATACCACTAGGCGACAGAGGTGGTATACATAAATTTTCTGACAGTGTATTGCGAGAAACGCTTATGCACCAAACTAAGCTCAAAGCTTGTATTGTAAGGTCATCAGGTCCCTTCAACAATTAAATAATAGATTTTAAATAATACCAAGTGATCACAACGTCCGACGCATATGCGATGGTCTTTTAGTGTTGCATATAGAACTAAATAAAAATCTTCCTCTTAATATAATTTTTTTAAGACATAAATTGGTAAATGAGCAGACAATACAACCGATTTATTAAGTGTTAATAACACATAATTATCGTCTTAACTTGTAATCTTATCATAGTAATTAATTTCCATGTTTACCCTTAAGGAAAATAGTCAAAGTTGAACATATCTAAAATGGTACTAGTAGGTATTTCTATTTTAGATATGTTTGTTATATTTTCATATTAATTTAATAATACTTACTGTATATGCTGCCTTGCTCTAGCTGCCTGTATCGCGTGTAAGATCCTCAATGTATCCTTATTCAAATTCCTACTCCTATAACCTCTCCACATCTTCTGAATAGTCACAGCTGCCATTGACTCTACACTCATCTTCTTTTGCCTTCTTTGATTCGATGCCAACTTAATAACTTCCAATTTCTCAGGGTCTATATGATCCATTTCTTTATTATTTGTTAAACCGTTAAGTTTCTTTTCATCGTTTTTGATATCAGATTTAGTTAGACTGCCTTTCCGTTCTATTTTGGATTTTAATTTAGGTGAGGAGTTAGCACTTTTAGGTAACCTCGGTGAACCTTTGAAACTCTTGTTGGGCCTTTGACGGTCGTCTTGAATACTGCTATTGCTCGATTGACTTGATGTGTTAGATACATTGTTGGTATAGTTCGGCTTTGGTATACTTCTTTGGATATCGTATATAGGGTCTTGGTAATCAGGGCTCATAAGAGATTCTGGTACAGGCACCATTTTGGATGCTGCTTCTAGTGATTGATTGACGGGCTTTGACGTTTGTTGTTCTGTAAGAGTGAATTAATTCAGAAGAATACACCATAAAAAATATGGACAATATTTGTTACTATTATACATGTGCTGTAGATAAAAAGGTCGGTAAAATAAGTAGGGAATTGTAGGAGTTATGTCACTGCTGAATGACATTCGATTGATATGTGGCATGGCAAACGAAATTGAACTACAAGTAAATGTAATTTGATGATTCACACTGATTGATTAAAATATAAAATTGAATGATTGAAGTTTTGACACAGTAACATCCAATGCAAAAAAAAATATGAATGAGAATTTTTCATAGAAAATAAATGCATAACTTGACATTGTGCAAAAGACGTTTGTGAGAAGTTGATCATATTTCTAGGTTTTTTTGTTCATCAATTCACTTACACCAAAACTGGCCTTGAGAAGGAAAAACACTTAATTTTTTTATTATTTAACATGGCTTTAATGGAAAGGGATTGTACATACTGCTCTATCTGCACTTATCAGACTGCTTGGCTGATTATATCACAGCTTTTCAACCAACTTCAAAGAAGAAGGAGGTTCCCTATTCAACCATGTGTTTTATTTTTTGTATGTGTTAGTGGATTTTTCTTTTTTGTTTAAATTTTATCAGATTTATTAAAAATTATTTTTTATTTGAAAGGTTGTGGTCCTGTATAATTTTCATAAATATTGATCCAGTTTCTTTTTTAAATCAAAACTGATACATTTTTTTTTATAGAGACGAAGGCAATCGAGTAAGCGGCTCACCTAATAGTAAATGATTACCGCCGCCCATGGACCTCCTCAATACCAGAGTAGTTACAAGGGCATTGCCTTTAAGATAGGAGAAGCTATTTTCTTGAAGATCCCTAAGTCGTATCGGTACGGAAATACCACTGGCGACAGTTGATTCCACTAAGGTATCGTGCGTGGCATCTGTTAACTTCTAAGGCACTTAACTTTTCTTTATAAAAAAACTAATAAACTAGCCAATCTCTTACCACTTTTCTCGCTTCTATCCCTCCTCTCGTACATAGCCGAAGCGTCGTAGCTCTGGCTCATTACGTGCGGAATGGGCTCGCTGTTATTCGATAGTAAGGGGGAGCCGGTTCGAATCGCCGCGTGGTAGCTGCTCGACAGGCGGTCGGGGGATCTTCCCATGTGGCGGGTCGGCATTCGAGCTGGAAAATGTTAAATTTGTTTAAGGAATAATGTTAAGCATTGGTTCGGTTGTGTGTTACAAAAACTTGAGATACTGAGTACAAATTTATAGTTATTTTCAATCAAAGTAGTACAAAACAATGTCTTAAATACTTAGCCAAAGTCGTATTTATTTATCGCACTTTCGCTGGCAATCACCGTCGGGTCGCTGATCGTGTTTATACAGGATACTACTGAGTTACTAGATTATTACTTATATATTGAAGGAGAGCACTTGGTACTCATTTGTCATCATAATTATGTAATATAATTAGGGGCATAGCTTTTGACCAATTTTTTAAGAAATAAATGATGCGTGGATACGATGTCAACAGTCGAACATGTGGCGAGTGGCGTAGTTCATTGACCCCAAGAAACGCGAGAATGGCGGTGGGTGTCCATGCGTTCCGTAATAAATTATTTATTTTTCTTAAGTTTATTCAGTAGTCAATTAATATTACTTTTATTCTTCATATATGGTCCCCACATATACCTTCTCGAATGTTCTTCCGGTATCGCCTATACAATCGAGTGCTTACGTGCTCTTAAGACTTTATCGCGGTGAAATTGGTGGTTATGGTGATGGGTCGTAATATGCAAGCGTTAATTTTTTGAAGTGGCACTAATTAATAAATAAAATATGTACATTCATGAAATTTGATTTGTTCTTATAGGGCGATGTAGTCACACAGGGACCAACAGAGAAAACACAAAAAGGAAAGAGAGATTAGGCAAAGGGAAATAATCACTCACATTGCATCCTTGGTGATTGGATCTTCGATTTCATTGGACTATGGTTGTGATCTTTCAGCTGTTGCTGATGATGTTGTGCCTGCAAATTAATGGTTTCAAATAAATTTGAAAGCTAGCGATAATTGACCAGGTCATTAATAGAAGGGTGAAAATTAAGGGGTTGTATATATATTTTAATTGTACACCATAAAAAAATTAATATAAAGGGTTTTATTTAAAAAATAAGTCAGTTTTTTGAAGTGGCCTTGACCTTTTCACAACTTTTGCTGCACTTCTACGGCCACGCTCACAAGTATCACCAGCCTTTATAAAGTCGGAATAAAATAAAGTATGCATGAGTGTTGAGGATGCAGAATGGCCATGTCTACCCTTTTCTTTTCATAATTTTTTTTAAATTATTATTTCCATAAAAATTCGTCAAGTCGTTTTGGAGGAGTATGGCAACTGACATTGTGACTCGAAAATTTTATATTAGATTTTATAATAAAATAAAATACCCTAAAAGGGTGTGAGAAATGGCACAACTTCACACATTTAACAAAACCCAATAAGGGACAATTGTAGACAATATATACATGTAGCAACAAATGTATGTAAATCAATGAAATAGCCCTGACCGAATTTCGTCCGCGGCGGCCAAAATATTCAGAGATCAGCTAACTGCGCAGGCATAAATATTATAGTGCATAAGTGCACACGGGCACAGGTGCATACCGCTTATATTATTTCTTTTTTGCAATGACCTTAAAAATAAATTTCACAAAAGGTGACGCCTTGTGGCATTCTCTACCCGACCGACAAGACCAAAGAGAAATAACCAAACCACCAAAGACCAAAGAAAGATCAGGCACAGGACCAACTTCTGCATATTCATCTTACAAATCAATCATTTCAATTTTAAGGTCTTGTCCACTTAAACGACGGTAAAAATGTAAATAAACTGAAATGAACTAAAAGCATTTGAAATGGATAAACAATATCAGATTATATTGTGAGATTAAGTCATTTTTTTTTATGGAGAAGGAGGCAAACGATTAAGCGGCCCACCTGATGGTAAGTGATCTCCGCCGCCCATGGACTCTCGCAACACCAGAGAAGTTACAAAACCGTTGCCGGCTTTTAAGGTAGGAGTAAGCTCTTTTCTTGAAGGTCCCTAAGTTGTATCGGAAATACTTGAGTTGATTCCACAAGGTTGTCGCGAGTGGCAGAAATTGACGACAAAAACGCACCGTGATGGATTGCCGACTATCGAGGCGGTAGCGATGGTATATGGTGGATTGTGTGTTGTACGATAGTAACAAACTGTGCAGTAGGTATAAATCCAAATAATTCCTTTAAACACTTCGTGGTAAATGCCGTATAATGGACTGGGCCAATAAATAGAGCCAATAGGAATGGAATGGATCAACGACGATTCGAGCAGCGCGACGTTGGATCCGGTCATATGGAAGGAGCTGATAAAGGTGTGCCTCAGGCCAGAGGTGAAAGCAGTATTCAATGTGCGTGCGTACTTGCGCCTTCTACAGTTTCAGGCGGTCTAAAGGCTGGAAATAATGCCTCACTCTGCTGAGCACACCAAGATTTTAAGAAGCCATTTTGGTTTTGCCTTCCAAGTGACCACGGAACTGTACGTCGCTTGATATGTCGACGCCAAGAATTCCAATCGAGGCTTTGGCAACCAGGGGAGTATTTTTGAAGAGAGAAGTTACGACAAAAGGTTTCTTTTTGGTGGTGAACGCGCAAACTTGGGGCTTCTATGGGGTAAACTGGACAATTCGAATTTTGCCAAGCAGTCTCGATTTCAGACACAAGTTTGTTCCGGCACTCGTCGAAGCGGTCCTGAGAAATATTTGCCCGGCTGGTGTACAAGGTGTAAACAGTAAATCATTGATATGCAGAAGAAACAGTGCAGGAGATAATACGCAGCCTTGTGGGACACCAGCGTTTACTGACTTGGTGTTGGAACCTGCACTGTCGACAACGACCTTTATGCTTCGATCTGCAAGGAAGCTGGTTATCCAACCGCATATTTTCTCAGGTAGCTATTAAGATGACATCAT
>JAOCPS010000013.1:1037040-1049031 GCA_025505425.1 Graphium colonna
CATGGGCGACGGGATCACTTACCATCAGGTGAACCGTCTGCTCGTTTGTCTTCCTTTCCATAAAAAAAAAAAAAAAACATAATATAAGAGAAAAATATGATACTCAAAAAAAAATCATGAATACTTAAAAAAGCCGTAAATGACTTTCTCCGCTTCTATATTTAATGCAACGTCTTAATTATCCGTTTAAATCATTCCGCTGAGGTCAACTGTCTTAAGAACAAAACACACGCATTGTTTACTTGAAAATCGTCAGAATGTACAGAGCGTGCATGTTTTGTGTCTCGCAACAAAGGATAATTGTTATTTACGCTTAGTGCCAAATATTAAAATGAAAGTGAATGAACAGATGTGTGTTTACCGACTGCTCTTGGATAATGTAGTGACCTTTGATGGAAATGAAAAAATAACAATATACATATATACTTACATATGCCCCAAAACGAAAAATGGCTGGTGGGGGTAGCTGGGTGAAAAATTCTGTACTACCTAATCTTGTATCTAACATAATACATGATATATTTCTAACATTTTTTTTTCTATAAACTGTTTTATAAACTGATTTTTACAAAATATTTATAAGCCACCTCGAAACCATATAATTTCAAATAAAAAAAGAACTCTTTAAATCGCTTCATTAATGATTCCGTCATTATTATACGCGCGAACATAAATAAACAAAAAATAAACATGAAAACATATGAAAAGGATGTACTTATCCTCCTTTTTCGAAGTCGGTTAGAAACAGAAGCTATTAGATTTTTTATGAATTTTTTAAAGGAATCTGATAATTGGCGGAGTAATCGGTAAACGTATATTAATAATACAGAGTCGAACTTAACCCTCCTAATTTGAATATCAGAATTGAGAACCTCCTTTTTTGAAGTCGGGTACGCTGTGCCGAGCACGAAAAGGAAAGTGATGCCAGACGCCCGTCGCTCAGACCGCTCGTGACCTTCGACGGGGCCGGTACACTCGAGAGTTCACGGCGAGGGCTGCTTTACTGCCGCACTCTATTTCATATATCGGTGACGTAATACGGTTTTTAACTGAGTATATCTACGTGAAATAAAAATAGATGCGATAGTTATTGATTGGAAAAGTAATACCCGACTGGTATTAGAGTTCCTTCAAGATTATTTTTACGTTAAATAACAAAAACCGTTTTCGAACGGCTTAAAAATGTTATCAAAATACATGTTTCCTGGCCTTTAGATTTAAAAAACAAGCTACTAAATCGATTTTTCCCAAAATTTATTGAAACATTTTCGGTACACCTTTTCACAAAAATATTTTTTTAAAAAAATCGGCTCATTAGAGAAACACACGCGAACATAAATAAAAAAATAGAAACACTCAAACTGGGAATCTACTGCTCTTTTGAAGTCGGTGAAAAAGAAAATGAATCGTACTACTGGTATTAGTTAAGACCTAACTGATATTTTCATATTTCTTGTTTCTATTTTCATTATATTTCGTTCTGTCTTCATTGCTAATTGCATAGATACTATGGACTTCGATACATAGTGAAATAGCAAATATTAAAAATAGCGATTTTTTTTTCTAGATTATTGTAAACTTTAATTGTTTGTTCAGAGTTTTTCCGTTCCGTTCCGAGTTCCGTAATATATATATGAAAATATAAAGGTAGAGCCAATCTTGGTCAAACATCCAATATTTAAAATAATTACTGATATCAATATGGATAATAAAGCATTATTTTTAATAATAAATAAATAATACACTAAAAAGGAGAACAGGAAATCTATACTAGACTATATAAATAAAGTCAGGAATGTGAACAAGTTTATTTTCACGGAATATTACAAAAGCCGATTTTAAACGCTTTAAAAGTGTACTTACGAAACATACACTCTTTACGCGTTATTTTAATTTAAAAAACAAACTACTGAAACGATTTTATAATAAAACTTATTAGACTATTTCAGAAGAATACCCAATCAGACAAAAATGATTTTCTTTAAATCGGTTAATAAATGGCGGAGATATGCAAAAACATACATAAAATATAGAAGCATCCGAATTGAAGTCGGTTAAAAACAAGTCACTATCGAATATCGATGTACATATCCATTTTAAAAAAGACTCCGAATGTTACAAAGTGTATGTCTAATAAATTGATTAAGGTCATACATATGTGCTCTTGAAAGAAGATATCTCAAGAAAGCGTTCCGGATATTAACAACGACACTTTAATTGATATAAATAGGCAAGATACAAGCTAGACTAACAACAAACCTACATTTTTTAACCTATAAAAGTTTCGTTTACCCCATAGAAATGAACTCTGTCTGGTGACTAGGCGCTAAAAGTTCTTAAATTGAAACCAATTAATACTGACCGAAATTATGGACGCGCCAAATATTAATTGATATTCCGAGAATTCCACGTTTGCATTACACTAAAGATTTTTGTTTCAATTCACACACCTATATATGATTACGATACACTTTGTTAAATACGCTACGACAACAAAAACCGCGAAATTAGCACATTCGAAACAAAAGTCATTCAACCATAAACCATTAAAACATATAGATAAAAAATATTATGTAACTAGAAAAGACGTTCGGAAACCGTTTAATGTATTGTCAAAATTTGAACAGCCAGTTTATTGTTCGTCTTTAGAAAAACTAATAAAGCGTGATTGTTAATTTAGTTATGTTAATAATAATCTAATACTGATAACCTTAACGCAATTTGTACAAGATGAAGTCTATAAATAGATATTTTTTTATAAAGAAATGTCGCTACTCTTCGTGATATCTTCCTTTATCTTGGTTTGCGTATGCTATTAATTTTATGTACGATTTTCAACTGTGTAACATCGCCTAGCATTTATAGAATTAGAAATTAGAAATATTATGAAATGTTGACTATATTATATAGAAAATAATCATTTAATAAATAATTAAAAAAATATATTTACTCTGTTAAGACATATTGCGGGCATTTTCAATAAATAAATGCAAAAATTAAACGATGTATTTTGAATTCATTAAACGACTGGTTCGCGATACGGCGTCAAATAATAATAAAACACAAACACAACTCAATTGCCGACGTCGTGTGTACTCAGCTGAGCTTAATGTGTGATTTTAGAAATTGGGCCATAATTAGTTTTTGGCTTGCAGCAAGGTTTTGTTGCCACAACTGCCTCGTTATATCTAAGTGTACTAGTTTGTTTCAAAACTTCAAGACATCGATAGGCAATTTAATTTTATTGATATTGGCAACAGCATTTAGGCCCCATGTAATTAGAACACTTTCATAGTCTAGTTATATGTACATAAATTTACATCTGCGTAACCGGCGTAGGTAATGTGCTATATTTTTGAATATTAAATTCTTGAATAGCGCTATTTTACTAATTGTTTATTTAGGTAACCAAAATGAAACTTTGTAAAATGTCGTCTATATTTTTAGATTTACCCAACTAACTTTTCAACATATTTTTCGTTACCATACCGAATAAATTTACACAGCCGTAAAACTCGCGAGCCGGTCTTGTGCCATTATCTCTTTCATAAATGCACATTAATTTTAATTAACTTAATCGGGCATGTGGAATATTTAAAGAAAAAATATTTTCTTTTAATGATTTAACTGCCTGTTTCAGTCCTACTCTTCTATTTTTACAGTAAAAACTAACTTGCTCGTCGACTATTGTATACTTACTAGGTTTATAGGTCCATTTTCGTTGATGTTGTACGACCGCCGGAGACATGATGAGGCGATCCTCGCCGGCAAAAAGTGAAATTTCACGCGAGACGCCCCGGCCGCTAATTTATTCACTGGTGAAAAAAAACGTGGATCGGACGATACCGTATTCGCGCTTACTATATATAAACACGTGTTTGATAATATGTAATTCGATTCCTCGTCTACAAGTAATCCGTGCTCTGTTCCATAGACAGATATTTTTTTTCGATTGCAAACTTGTTCGAATTTCGAATGATATTTAAAAAGTTGTGTTGGCGGGCGGTGTCGTGAGTGCGTTCGGATTTTAAATGTGCGAAACGTGCGGAGCGGTCCGTAGAAGTGCGCGCGACGCGACGACTTGTGAGCCACTGACTGAATGCGCGCGCGCCCGCCACCCGTCTGCGCGTCTCTTCCCATTTCAATATTTCAATAATACGGCCCCGAGCGCGCTTTTACCGAATTGCAACTGTGTTGTATTGTTTTAGGCCTAGCCTGCGTTCGAAAATCAATTTTGTTTTACTACACTAGAAATACGTACAAACGAATATTTATTAATTATTTTAAAACATAAGTATTTTTATGTTTGACTTTTCTATGAAAAATTTTTTAAAATGTAGTCATTTCAATAGTTGAGGTTTTCAAGCATTTTAAAAAAGTTTAAAATAGTAATAGAGCCATATGTGCATAAAGCATTAGGACTAAGTAGAGTCACTAGAATTTAAGAGACCTTAGAAATTAATAGAGCTGGCCGCCGACGTTGGCTTGGAAGAAAAATATTATAAAGTTGAAAAGTTTATTTGGAAACTTTTGAACGCACTAATCTTAGTAACTACTGGTCTGAATTGATTTTTTTCTTAAATGTTGGGTAGCCTATTTATCTACGAAGACATTAGGCTATATTGCATCACGTTATGACCAATAAGAGCGGAGCATTAATAAAAAATGTTGCAAAAAAAAAAACACAGTCAGCAGCTAGTATATTATATCAACCCAATAGTTTTTTGTAATATTATAACAATAATATTAATATTTAAATACATTTTAGTCCATCTAGTATTTTCATGAATTGAGCGTTGA
Source organism: Graphium colonna (assembly GCA_025505425.1). Lineage (NCBI taxonomy): Eukaryota > Metazoa > Arthropoda > Insecta > Lepidoptera > Papilionidae > Graphium > Graphium colonna. Next base: position 1,041,841 of record JAOCPS010000013.1, read on the forward strand.
CATATTCGTAAACTTGTTTTAATATTGTATTTGAATTGCAATTTGTAACTCGTTACATTTATACCGTTTTATTAATATAACTAATATCAAAACTAGATTGTGTTATTAATTTATTCTATACGAATGCATCAAATATTTACTACAGGAACAGCATATTATCTTTTTTAAATTAATGCAAGTGCAACATATGTTAGTAACAGACAACATTTTATTGCAGCTTTACGAGCGCTTTCGGGGTCAACGAACTCTTCAAAAATTTTACGTACTATACAACAAAGAATTAAAAGAACGTCAAAAATGCGTTTGTTAACTCGTAAAAACTTCAAACTACGTTTTTGTAACGTTCCAGTAGTTATTTAAACACATTATTCATTGAAATTCAACATGAAAATGTCTTAAAGAAATAATTTTACGCAATTATGAATGGTAGAGTTTTGATTAACAATATTAAAGTTGTAAATGCACTTCGTAATTCATTGTGGGTGTCTTTTATCTCAACGTGGGTGTCTTCAAGGCAAATGAATACACTTTTTACTCAGTTAGTATATTTACTACCAATCAATGCCTAACCTCTATTTTATAGAGAAAGCAAGCTAGAGCAGTGAAGTGATATTTTTTAAATCTCGGGACGTCAAAAGTTTTTTTTTTTTTATTTACTCAAACCATAGATTAAGTCATTAAGCTGAAGACACCAAAAAAGTTACAAAAGTGTTGTAATCCGTAACAAGTTTATTTCAACAGAAAATTAAAAAAAAAGACTTCAAACGTCTTAAAAGTTTACTTTCAAAACATATCATCTCCATTTTGTTAAAAAAAATTGTAGAATCTTTGTGGAAGAATATATAATATTTTTTCAAATCAGCCTATAAATTGCGGAGACATATACGAACATTCCTAAATTTTGTTACTTATTTAAGAAAAAAGATTGTTTCTTTTTCTAGTAATAGATCGATTTTTTTTATCTTTATTGCACTATCTACAAAGAATGTTCTATCATATAAGAATATTTTTTTTGAAATTGGTTCATAAATGGCGGAGATATGTGCGAACATAGATAAAAAAGAACCATTTGAATTGAGAACCTTTCTCCTTTTTTAATGTCTAAAAAAAGGATTTCCTTCTTAAAGTTTCCTACCTTGGTTTTAGGTTAGGAAAGATTAAGTTAACCTAAAAAATAGTTTTCTTTTGTGTCTGCGTTGTGGTAGTTTTTATCTGCGACTGCAACTTAAAGCTTATCAATTACGGGCCTACAGAAATGGCGCGAATTCGCGAACATTCTTATGCGGAAGGACTATATTTAGACGCGATTGTAATAAATGCAGTACATATAATTTCGCTTTAATAGCAATTTATGTTGCTTTGTGTCATTTACAAATATTTGTTTTCCATAGTCTTTTTACAAGTTCAGAATATGTTTATCACCCATATGTAGAGCAGTTTATTTTTTCCTTATTATATTTTCCTTGTACGTTTTTATTTGAACATTTATTATTAATATAATCGCTAAAATATTCATTTAGAATTAAATAATTTAAATAACGTTGATTTTAACGATATACTAGTTATCCGTTATTAAGAGCAAAAGTTTTCACAGAAAATTACAAAAATCGACTTCAAAACTACTAATTCGATTTTTTTTTAAAAATGTTGGAACCTTGTGGAAGTATAGGCCAGTATACACACATCAGATAAAAAAAATAATAAGTTCATAAGTTCATAAGATATGTGCAATCATTCCTAAGTTTTGTTATTTTTGTTTACGAAACAAAGTAATGAACCGATTATAATGAAAAAAAATAATGACATTATTTACAAAGAATGCTCTATCATATAAAGTCGCGATTGCGTTGTCAATCTGGGAAATTGGATATAATAAGTTAATCGGATAGGATGGGGTCGGGATTAAGGATTTGGAGGGGAAAGGAGTGGGAAAAGAAAAGGGTAGACATGGCCATCCGGCATTCCCGATAGAAAGGAGGAGGTTCTCAATTTGACGTGAATATTTTTTTATGTATGCCCACTTTAACTTTTAACAAGTAATCCGATTTTGATAATTCTTTTTTCATTGGAAAGGGTATACCTTAGCAATTTTGAGTCGGCGCCAAACAATCAATGAACAAAGACTAAAAAATTACCCTAAATTTATAGAAAATTAGAGCGAACGTGAGCTACACAAATCCTATATATATGTATATTCCAAAAAATGTTCGGCGCCAACTCAAAATCGATTATGTAAAACTTATGTTTGCTTAAGAATTTACTTGTAGTTATTGAGATTAAACAGAGGTTTTTTTTATAAGATTTGCTTATTTTATACACAAATTTGCACAAGATTAGGCGTAAAAACCAATTGTCTCATAGGTTAACCTCTATATACGTGGTGATAAATCCCCTTAAAGTAAATAAAGAAACAATTGATAACTTTGTTCAGATTGCCCAAAAATAAATACAATATGTTTGAGTTTGCACGAGGAAAAATAACTTTAAGAGCAAATTCTCGCAGATCTGAAACATGCAGCGAAAAACCCGGATGTGACTCCACTGCTTGTTGTAGGCCGAGTTGTTCCCCCGAATGTAAAATAAAGAGGCAATTGATAATTTAGCTCATATTACCTAAATATAAATACAACAATATCAAGTCTGCAAAAGAAAAACTGTTTTATAAAAAAAGCCAGCTGATCACAGCGCTTTCACTTGCGTTAATTTTTGCTTTATTAGAACATTTATCATTGATCCTCCGCTCCTGTTTGTCATAGCGTGACGTTATATAGCCTAAAGCTTTCCTCAATGAATGGGCTTTCCTACACAAACAGAATTTTTTGATTCGGATCAGAAGTCCCTGACATTAGTGCGTACCAACAAACAAACTCTTCCGCTTTGTGATTATAGTATTGAGATGTTGCATAGCTTTCCTTGGTAAATGGACTATCATACAGTAATAGATTTTTTTTTTACGGACCAGTAGTTCCAGAGTTAAACTTTATAATATTAGTATAGATTCGCTCAAATAGGAAAGATGAGGCGTAAATTCCTATTGTCTCATATCTCAACTGACATCATATAGACTTTCTGGTCGAATTGCAGTCACGACGCGAATCTGCTCCGAGATCAGCCAACTGCTCAGAAGATATTATAGTGCATAAGTGCCTCTCAAGCCTGATGTGACAGCTATTCGACACGACCGGAGAGAGATCAGGCGCAGGACCTTTTTGCATGCCTATCCGATGCATGGATCATTCTTCTTTTCAGACAATCGGGTGATCAGCCCGCATTGCCCTAATCCGACCAAGTAATTATTCCTCCGCGGGATTTGAATCTACAAAGCCCATACCACTAGGCTACGGAGCGGTTTAAATGATATATGTAGAGATAGTCTGACTTTAAATAAATAAAAAAACCAATTCATAGTTTTGTTTATTCGTAATCGGCTAATTGGTCACGTATATGCCTATGGCGATGCCTAAATAGGAGTTGTTGGAACCAGTACGCTTTGTTACACATGGGTGGACATGTAGGTTGCCTATGTGTGTGTATTGGCTGACTGCCTCCGTGGCCTAGTGGTATGGGCCCTTGCTTTGTAAACTGAAGGTTGGGGTTCGAACACTGCGGGACGACGACTTTGTGTTGTTTTTTCTTAGATGGATTAGGAAAATGCTGATCACCCGATTGCCCGAAAAGAAAGATGATCCATGCGTCGGTTAGGCATGTGAAAACTCGGTCCTGCGCCTGATCTCTCCGGTCGTGTCGGATATCCGTCCCATTGGGCTATGAGTGTAAATGAACAGAGAGCGCACCTGTGTTTGCGCGTACATTTTTGCACTATAATACCTCCTATACAGTTGGCTGATGTCAGATTAGATTTGCAACATTTCTCATTGATACTCCGCTCCTATCAGTCACAGCGTGATGTGATATAGCCTAAAGCTTTACTCGATAAATGGGTTATCCGACACTTCCTGAGGTAAGTACGTTCAACTTTAGAAACAGACTCTTCAGCTTCTATATGTAATATTACTATAGATATTTGAGTGTGTGTGTGTGTGTTATTGGCTGGAAGGTCGTGCCGCAGACGCTGATGTCACCGATCCCATCTCAACGAATTTATTGATAGTCTACTATTAGGGCCCCGCTGAAGGATGGAAGAGTCTTTTGAAAGGCCCACGATCAAAGAATTGACCCGAAGATTTATTTACAAAAACAAAATAGGTTTTATTTTCATAAAAATAGACTGAAATAATAAGAATAGATTAATAAAGAAACTGACTTCTGACGTCTTAGAAGTGAAAAATTTTAAAAAAGCGTTAGGCCGATTGCGTAAAAAATTACATAACCAACTCAAAAATATATAATATATAAATCCTTTCAAATAAAGTATGTTAAAAGTTTTAGAGGTGGTAGAGCATAACAACTTTTCACAGCTTTCGCTGCACTTCTGCGGCCGTGCTCGCCCGAGGAAGTACTACCGCCCTTTATGAAGTCGGCATAAAATAAAGTATGCATGACTCTTGGAGATGCCGGATGGCCATGTCTACCCTTTTCTTTTCCTATTCCTATCCTCTCCAAATCCTTAATCCTGACCCTATCCTATCCAATAAACCTATTATATCCGATCTCCAAGGTTGACAAAGCACTTGCAACTCTCCGGATGTTACGTTTGTCTATGGGCGTCGGGATCGCTTGCCATCAGGTGAACCGTCAGCTCGTTTGTCTTCTTTTCCATAAAAAAAATAAAGAAACTACTAGACCGTATTTTCATTAATTATGTGGGACCACATATAACTATATCCTTTCAGATAAAAAATATTTTGAAAATCGGCCAAAAAAAAGAACCAAACAAGTTTATATTCACAGAAAATTACAAAAACCGATTTTGAACGCCTTCAAAGTGTACTTTCAAAACATAACTTCGTTATTTTGATTTTGAAAGCAAACTACGGAATCGATTTTTTAAAAAAAAAAATTATGGGTCCATTTTGAGAGCACACCCTAGATAGAAAAAAGAATTTCAAAAATTGGTTCATAAATGGCAGAGATACGTGCGAACATACAAAAAAAAACAGAAACATTGGAATTGAGAACCTGTCTCCTTTTTCGAAGTCGGTTAAAAAAGAAACTATTTTCATGAAAATTACATAGACTACCTTGTGACTACATAATTTTGGTTAAAGTAGTAAAAGAATTTTGAAAATTATTTCACAGTTTGCGGAGAAATTCACATCCAAAAAAAATACAGTAGATTTGAAGACCTCCCCCATCTTTGAAGTCGGTTGAAATTCGTGTGACGCGTGTGGTCTTGAGCCATCAACACGTCACTAAAACCAAATCACGCCTCTGATCTGATCAGAGCTGTCGTCTGTCACTGATTTGTATATACATCGTGAGTTAGAATATAAATACCGTCTAATCTCGCACTGCAGCTACTTATGGCAACACTCAATGTTTATTTATTAAGATATTCAATACGCCGGTGTTGCCCAACTCTTTAACTGGTTATAGATCTCTTTATTATTTGACAGATGGTAATAAGCTTAGAGCATACATAAAATGTAGATAGATTATATTCCTTTTAGCACGTTGAGTCGAGCATAAGTGTCTGGACGTGAAATTAAAGTAAAGTCACAGCCTATTTTCAAATTATCCCACTGTTGGGCTAAGGCTTCGTTTAGAAAGAGAGTATAGGGCATAGTCCACCACGCGGCCCCACTGCAGATTGGAGTTTCAGGTTTTCTCACGGTGTTTTCCTTCACCTCTGAGCGCGTGATAATTCAACACTTAGAATTGCAATTGGAAAAATGTCAATTTCATTAGTGCCGGCACTGGGAATCGAACTCAGGTTCGTCTCGAGTAAACAGAATTGAAGGCGAGCGCCCGGACACTGAGGTGCCACGACTTTTCAGCGACTTCATCTGGAAGTAGTTAAATAAAAATTAGTAACCATTTATTTATTTTTGGCCTGTATTTTTCGCTCCTTAGGCAGTGTTATTTTACAAGATCTTAGCCGTTTTATATTTCATTTTAGTCCTGTGATCGATAAAACTATCTGATACTGTTTTAAAGGGATTTTGAACAGAGCTGTTCACATCCGTGCTTACGGTTCACCATCGGTGACGACCGCTCTTTGATTAGTTATGTATTCCCTACGGTAATAAGACTTACAAATTGAATAGAGTTGTAAAAGAAATTCATAAAGATAATTATTTTCACGGAAAACTACAAAAATGCCTTCATACGTCTTACGTCTCGCGGTCCTAATGATAAACATGATTTTGATGAATAATTCATAGGCTGGAAAGCAAAACAGTAAAACTTTTTTTTATGGAAAGCAAGACAAACGAGCAGACAGTTGACCTAACGGTAAGCGATCCCGTCGGCCATAGACATACTTACATCCGGGAGTAGCGAGTACGTTGTCACCCTGGAAATTTGGATAGAATAGGTTTATTGGATGGGATCGGGATTAAGGATTTGGAGGGGAAAAGAGTGGGAAAAGAGAAGGGTAGACATGGCCATCCGGCATCCCCAAATTCACACGTACGTTATTTTATCCCGGCTTTACAAAGGGCGGTGGTACTTTACCTGGCGATCGCGACAGGAGTACACCAAAAGGCGTAATGCCCTACTACGCAATTAGATAATAAACAATTTCATTGTAGCGGGATCGGGGTTTGAACTTAGCTTCACCGGAATTGACAAAGTAAAAGTCCTGACACTGAGTCACCACGGCACAGGCTGTTCTTGTAAAAAGTCACCCATGACTTTCCAGCCAAAACCGAATTGACATCCAAACTCCTTCATTATAAAAGCAGCGACATAAAATAAATTATGAATAACTTTTAGGGATACCGGATATACCCCTTTTCTTTCCCCACTCCTTTCCCCTCCAAATCCTCAATCTCGACCCTCATCCAATCTAATTTGTAAGGTTGACAACTCACTCGTGACTCACGAGTATCCATGGGCAACGGAATCGCTCACCAACAGATGAACTGTCTGCTTGTTTATCTTCCTCTCCATAATAAAAGAAACCTTCTCGGTGGAGTAAATGTACATAATAGCATGATGCAGTAGTCAGTACTGTTAGATTTTTTTTTTTTCAGACAAACGAGCAGACGGTTCACCGAATGGTAAGTGATCCCGTCGCCCATGGACACACGCAACATCCGGAGAGTTGCGAGTGCGTTGTCAACCTGG
>JAOCPS010000013.1:1049131-1064869 GCA_025505425.1 Graphium colonna
GGTACTTCCCCGGACGAGCGTGGCCTTAAAAGTGCAGCAAAAGCTGTGAAAGGATGTTATGCTCTACCACCTGGAGAATTTATCACATTCACAGTTTTTCTCAACAATAGTTGAGCTCATTACCTTTTTGCCTCTATTTCATTGTTGCACATTTTGTGTTTTTTTTATTATTAGCACTGTTTATTATTCAAAATGTTCTCTTCTGTATTCTTTTTGTGTTCGTATATTTTGGGCAAATGAAGATGTTTTATTATTATTATATAACATGAAATGATCCAGTCCTAGTATAATTCGTTCTTCTACCGCAAACGGAAAGACTAAACACTTCTGAATTCTTTGATGATATTCCTATTTATATTCTCAGAGATAAATCTATATCATTCTGGCACCGCGCCAATCGACACGGTCTTCTAAACCAGACGAAAATGCACTGTATCCATCTATTTTATAACATTTCAGTGCACTTGCAACACTGCGCGTTCTATCTTGGTTTAAGTGTTGCCCGTCGTCGGTCTGGATTATCTTTTTTTTTATATTTCATGAACTTAAAATAAACTTTGACGAGTTTTGCTGCTAGGTTGAGCGACGAGTGCATCGTTGCTTATTCCTTAGTAGGTATCAAATATTTTGTGGGTGATGGCAATAAAATACCATGTTTCAATCGACTTCAAGAAAGGAATTCTCAATTCAGATGTTTTTATTTTCGCTTGGCTATCTTCGCTATTTATAAACCGATTTCAAAAATTATTTTTTTCTCTAAAAGGATGTACTTCAAAATGGTCTCGCGTTTTGAAGGCGTTTGAAGTAGATTTTTAGCAATTTACTGGGAAAATAATCTAATAATAACAAAAGCAGACTGCCATGTTACGAAATTTAAATAATGTTTTCGTGCTATGTTACGAAATTTTTCGCCTGCAGCTTTAGTTATTGTAATTAATAAAACAACGGTCCAAAAAATAGATATAGCTATGTACATCATGATTTTTATATTCTATACTCCATTCCGTAAAAAAAACCATCACTGGGTGATAAGTGGACCTAGACCCTTTACGGGTACGTAGTTTACATAATTTCTGACCTATTTGACTATGAAGTAACATATTCCAAACTTAACCATTTTTAAGTTGTAAAACTTTAAAGGTTTTTATTCAAAATAGCTTAATTTTTAAAAAAGACTAATTTTTTAGCGTTGTGTATATCTCATTTATTTATTTTTGCTGTTTTTTTGTATAGTAGATAATTTGTTATATTATTTTCTAAACTACTTTTCAGGTAATTAAACTGCGTCTTATGAAACTATTTAAAGTTAAAAACAATACAATATCTCTTTATTTTTTTATATATCTAAAAAGATGTATGGTACGTATGCTGCAGGTGTGCTTAAAATATTTAGTGTTTATGTGTGTAGATATCCAACAAGGTATAGCAAGCAAGGGATTTATCCGAAATCTTAGAGAAAAATAATTATGAAATCTCACAGTATTAAAAAACAACGGTGATTGGCGTCAACTAATTACTTGAAGTTATAAAACAAATTAAAAAAGCCAAATCATTTAAAAAATATTGTTGATGAACCTTTTTAAATTTAATTTATTTCATGTCTCACATATTCGCCTCTGTTTTTCATACTCTTCACTACACTTGTGATTAACGCTCTTTTCGTTACATCTGCCACATCTATATTTTTTTCCTTCAAAAACTTCAACAGATGCGACTGAGTTTGGATACCAAACTTGCATCAAACTCATGTGTTACCATGGGAGGCAAGTCCGGACTTCTAGCTGGCCATGGGATGGGAACACCTATTCCGATCATTCGAGACACTTCTCATCTAAAATGCGGCGCAACCATAATGCTAAAACTATATTTTCCTTATTACAAAACGTGGACTAACGTTAGTACCGTACTAAGAACATTCTAAACCAAGTGCAAAATTAATTTTTTTAACAAAGCCAGGTTTCCCTTTTATCCTGGAATCACCTTTAGTACTATATATAGTCTTATGATGAAAATACTGGGATTAATCAAGTTTAGAATATTGTTTAATCTCGGTACTTGCTTTAGTCCACGTTTTGTAATGAGGCGACATGACTCACATTAGTGTTATCGAGCGGTACGTCCTCTAATAATTATAATAAGTCATTTTTGATAAGTCTTCATAATCTTTCCATTCAAGCTAAACGGATCTGGCTAAAGCAGTCCTGCTTGTATTTTTTCAACTGATAACAGCGCCATCTATCTAGTTCAAGCAACAATTAAATGTAAAACGCACTGAATAGTGAATACTATTCAGTGAATAGTAGCAGAGTTAAGGATCATTAATTTCTTGTACTAAAATAATAAAAGCTTTTTGTTTCTTTGATTAAACTGGCTAATCCTTGTCATAACTTTAGGAATGTCGAGCCTTACTTATACAGAATATTATAGACTACCTGTCACCATGCTGCGACCCTCAGGAGGTGAATATTAATGATAAGGCGGGAGGAAATCGCAGGGAACAGTTATTGAATAGTAGATATCATACATTCCCGAAAAAAATATATCATAATTTTCGACGTTTGGGTGAGAGTTGACAACTCTCACCACTGTCAAAATTTTTTATAGTAACGTCATTGCATATGATTAGCTGTTAAATTGACGTTTCATTTAACAGTAATTATACCGAGAAAAGCAAAAAGTGCTAAGAAAGTTGGTTGGGGACTAAATACTAATGAATTTTTAATGATTCCCCCCACAAATTTTCGACTTAGCTTTACAACCTTAGAACACAGCATTCATGGAGTAACGATACATGATGAGGATACATATATCCTTATTATGAAACAGGATTCATAAGATGAGAAGAAAAATTTTAGTAGATGTGATAAGCAAAATAAAACGTGTTTATCGACAAACACTTGAAATAAGTTAAAAATCTACTAATGATGACATGAATGTTACTTTTACTACTGCTAAGAAAACTCAAATTCCGATTGAATAAAACAATAAAAAGAATTTTAGTCATTAAAATTTTATTAAATCGAAAAAGTTAGTAGTAACTTTTACCAATAAAATATCAAAAAATACGTCTATTTTATCTCTTTTTACAAATATTATATATAATATAAGAATTAAAAGAAATTAACTAAGGACTCTATGGATGAACGAGCATAACATTTGCCTTCATAAATCAAAAATTCTCATGACTATGCCCATTTGATAAATTTAATATTATTGGTGGTAAAAATTACCTTCGATTTCTAATTGGTGCTTTTCTGTCTTAGCCGTATAGATAACCAATAATTGCTAATATTGTAAACGGAAACAAACCATGTGTTAAGTTACTATTAACATGGCGAACTTTCTTGATCATCAACATCATCCTCGGCAACACGTTTGACTATTACGTAGTTGTTATGGGATGTACGTTTGAACGTGCAATATTATTTCTTTTTGAGACATTTTAATCACTTCATCAATCTAAACAAATCATATAACAATGAGTGTCGACGCATATGGACCCAGTTCTCAAACGCTGACGTTTTTGGATACCGAAGAAGCAGATCTTATTGGCGCTGATACTCAAGGCTCCGAGTTTGAATTCACTGATTTTACTCTACCATCTCAAAGCCAAACGCAGGCATCGCAACACGATCATGGTCTGAGTGCTTCCAATCAGGTAAAGTAGCGAATACTTGCACTTTTCATAACCTTCTTTGACAATGACATAAACGTTTTATAATTCATGTAATATATATTTTTTTGATAAACAGGTAAATGGTTTAGGGCGTTCTGACTTAAATTCGAAAGTAAGCAGCGTTGCTAATGCTATAGCAGAACTACAGTTCGAAGAAGAAGATGAAGCATTATACGGCAGTAAAGAATTGCCAGAACATGCTTGCAAATATTGTGGCATACATGACCCAGCTACAGTTGTTATGTGTAATATTTGCAATAAATGGTAAGCATTTCAACAAATTACCATCTTTTAAAATTGTGTATTTAGAAGATTTCTATTAAAAATACTGTTTTGTTTTAACATATGTTATCATGACTCCTAATGCTTTGAACCTTTCATTACAATTTATTAACTGTTGCAACAATAATAAGACGCGGTTTCCATTATTATATATTTCATAACATGCTGTTTAGTTAAACTCTATACTAGGAAAAAATTAATAAATACCTTCAGTTGCGAGTTTCATACTTTTAGAATCATTAATTTACATAATATCTTTATTTAAAGTTATTAACTTATATTATAGTTATTAAATTGTTAAAGTAATAACAAGATTATTTCCACAGAAAATTACTTCAAACACCATAAAAGTGACCTTTTGGGAACATGAAATAAATGATATTCTATTCGATGAGTTTTCCATTATTTTGATTTAAAAAACAAACTATTGAACTAATTTTTCTAAAAAAATTTGTGACCATCGAAAGTGTAACCTTTGAGATAAAATAGGCATTTTAAAATTAGTTCATAAATGGCAAAGATATGCTCGAACATAGATTAAATAAACAAGGAAACATCTGGATTGAGAACTCTTTTTTGAAGTCTGTGAACAAGGCACAAAATTAATTAAATGTTTTCTTTTTCATCAAAGGTTTTGCAATGGACGTGGGAATACATCAGGATCGCATATAATCAATCATTTAGTTAGAGCTAAGCACAAGGAGGCAGCATTGCATAGGGATGGGCCACTTGGTGAAACTTTGTTGGAATGCTACTCTTGCGGAGCTCGTAACGTCTTTGTGCTCGGTTTTATACCAGCCAAAGCTGACTCTGTTGTTGTTTTGCTCTGTCGGTAAGTTGATAAAAAGGCATTGATATATAATAACAATTTTCTATGGAAAACTATTATATACATATATATTTATTCTATGTCAAAAGTATAGTAATCTTAATAAATATAGGTAAATAAAAACGTAAGGTAAATATAGTTCCTATAAAAAGAATTCATATGATAAAAATTCTTTCAATGGCAGTGTGGAAATATAGTTTGTAAACTTTTTATATGACAGTTGGTTGTTATTGTTTAGCAAACACAAATATGCAAACCTGAATTTTTATAAGGGTAGATTTACTAAATCAACATTATATGTATTGATTTATACATAACTAATATTAAGAGTTTTAAACATGTAAAAAAATTACCATTTAAAAATTTATAGTGTTTTAAGATGGACACATAGTACTCCATTATTTATGAGTAATTTTAATATTTTCAGTCAACCCTGCGCAGCACAAAGCTCCTTAAAAGACATGAATTGGGACCAGGAACAGTGGAAACCATTGATATGTAAGACAACTCTTTCCCTAAAACATGTATATAATATTTTGTAGTAATTTAATGAACAACAACGAAATTTTTATTTGCAAATAACTTTAACCATGGTGACTAGAACAAATCAATGCTAGTGCGTCGGATTATAAAGATTGAAATTTATATAGAGTGCCACTGCCATTTCTGACACCCAGTCGTATTATTTGAACTAGTAAATATTTTTAATTGCTTGAAAATGATAATATATTTAATGCATATACAGATTTTTATAAATCAAGATTTTGGTGTTGTATTTTAATAAAAATGTACCTAACTCTCAAGTGAAAGTCAATCGCCTTCCACTTCTAATCTATTTTTTACATTTGTGTTCTAATTTAATACAAAACCACTTAATTTATTTACTTTAAGACTGTTTGGGTTAGATTAGTTAGTTGCACATGAATAATACATAAGGAGCCGTTAAGTAATGGCAACTTATATATTCTACATAGAAATTACAAAATATTCTTTTTTCAGAAACAAATCATTTGTAAAAATGTTTACATGACCTGTGTCTGACCAATTATCATTCTATATTGATTAAAATTATTAGCAAATAGCAATTTTAAGTTTTCGCTATTGATTGATAAAGTTAACTATTGTGTATTGTGTACAAATATGAAAATAAATAGTTGTAAATTATTGTTTCAGCTGACCGCGCTTTTTTGTCGTGGCTGGTAAAAGTTCCATCAGAGACTGAGCAAATGCGAGCTCGTCAGGTAAATATACAATTTATTTCATTGGTACATTGAAAACATTAGCATCTTTTTACATTTTGAGTTTTTTGAAATATTCTTTTTGAATGCAACTTCATGTATAATACTTTCTTATAATGTAATTTATAATTAAGGTTTACATTTGAACAATTAAAATTTAAAGACACTTTTAAGTAAAGCTTACTATACTTTTGTAGTATACTTTGATAACACATCAGTGTGGTAATAGTACCGCTACAACTTGCTTTAACACTAAACCTACCAGAGCAGTCAAATGACCTTTTTGAGACTTAAATCAAAATTGTTAAATTCTAGGTATTTATGTTTCTTGGAACTTAGTGGACAACTTTTTCTATAATAAATAGCTGTGTAATTTTTCAATATATATTTCTCTCCTTTCGTTTTTCTTGGTAATAATACGCACTCTACCATTGTCTACCCTAAGCGGTGTTTTGACTGCTAGAATATATAAGAAATTTTATGAAGTTGTCTGCATTGAAATCTCACTTAACACAAAAACAGTAGATTTTCAAGAAAATCATCATCTGGTTTTGATTTGCGATTGTTGGCCGTCAGTAATAACAAAACACGCTACAAACTTTGGGTAATAAACAAATAGAAATAGTAAATACTAATTTCTGCATTTTACTATTGGTGAATTATTCAACTACAAATTTAAGAATTTTGCTCTAATATGTCAATGCAAAGGAAAGTGCTGGAAGAAATAAATAATATAAGCAAACTATGCTTTGAAGAAGATGAAGAAGAAAATTCTGGGAGTGAAGATAGCATGTATGATCCATTAGACACTGAATCTGAGCTAATCAACACGGATAATGAGGAAGAGAACATTGTGAACACACACAGGGGGCGAAAAATAATGATTGTTCTCCAATTCCGAAGATAAATATGAATGAATTGATCAGAATATTGAAACTTCAGTTGATGGAACTGTTTGGGAAAAAATTCACCAATGGTCTGGACCTGGAAAATCTCCACTACGTACAATTTTTAGAGAAATATCAGGGCCAACGGGATATATGAAACGCAACATTATGAAGGGCAAAGTAAGGACTGCATTTTCGTGGATACTTGACCAGCACGTCAAACTTTAGGATCCGAATGGAGTAAAACTTTAGAAGAGTTAGATGCTTTCATTGCAATTTTATATGCAATTGGTGAATGGATATGAAACAAGAAACGTGAATTTTTATATGCAAATGGTGGATGGATATCAAACGAGAAACTTGAATGTTTCATATTTATGAAATAAGAAATGAGGTCCTCAATTTTTTCACAAACAATGAACAGAAATTGTTTCACAGAAATTATGCGATTTATTCCTTTTGATAGAAAAAGCGAGCGGAGCCAGCATCTACAGTTTGACAAATTTGCTCTCATTTCCAAGGTATGGAATGCATTTATAGAATATAGTCAAAACTGCTACAAACCAGGTGCAAATATTACTGTTGATGAAAACAATTACTTGCGACAAAAACAAGACACCGATTTACACAATTACACAAAAATTGGGCATATCCCAATAAACCCGATAAGTTCGGAATCAAGTTCTGGTTGGCATCGGATGTTGAAAGTAAATATATTGTGAATGGATTTCCGTATTTGGGAAAAGATGAGACGATGCCATCAGCAATACCACTTGTAAATTTGTTGTTCTCAAACTCACTGAACCATTTATAGGGTGCGGACGAAATATAACCACCGATAATTTTTTTACGAGCTTATCTTTAGCAACAAAACTTTTATCAAAAAGAACTACGTTAGTAGGAACTATTCGGGCAAAGAAGAGCGAATTACCCACACCTGCAAAAGAAAAGAAAGACAAAATGGCACATTTTCAATGCAGCTTTACAAATCAAATAATTGTACTTTAACAATTTACAAAAGCAAACCAAACAAAAAAGTACTCTTACTAAGTTCGAAGCGTAGATATGTAAAAATTGAAAAAACAGGGAAATGTACATTTGAAAATATTGCTATTTATAATAACACCAAATTTGGCTTGGATATGACGGATCAAATGGCTAGTAAGTACAGCACAAAATCTAAATCAAATAAATGGCCATTCCAAGTATTTTTAAATTTAGCTGCTATAAATGCTTGGATTTTATATAAGCAAACAACTGGAGAAAGGATATCGCGACAAGAATTTTTATATCAGTTGGCAGCGGAGTTTTTCACCGAATACTGCGATATACATGAACAAGAAAAAAAAGGAAGGTATGGCGTAAACTTCAGCAGATTCCACTACGATTTCTGAAAGACGAAAAACTTGTCAAATCGGATATTGCAAAAAAAATTAATAAATTATAAACATTTGTTCTACATATAAAAAATATGTTTGTCGAAAATGTTTAAGGTAGAGACCCTCCTCCATCTGTAAAAAGTGTGACAACGAATAAATTTTATTTTAGTTAGAATAAGGATATGTAAGTAAATTACTGAAGTAACATATAATTTTAGCCAGAAAAATAAATGTTTTTTTAATTATTATATGATAATTATTTTGTGTTTATTGTTTATGTTAAATTCTGTATTAATTACAATTAACTGGAAAAGACTATAATGTTAATTCAAAAGCGGTCATTTGACCGCCAACAACCAAGATATACCAAAAAGATATATGATTTTAAAAGAGTAACTATTGAGTTTTTCGACAACTCATAACTAAATCTGCCTTCTGAGCTGGTATTAGATTATTACAAACAGTAATTTTAGTAAAACTTGTCATTTTACAAAAATCTACTCATCTTTGCAAATAAACATTTTGAATTTGAATCTAAATAAGTTTCATGTCAAATTTTTAATATTTTTCATATTAAATAAACTTTTTTATAAATGTATTATATAACTAGGTATTGAATACATAACTAGGTCAAGATAACACAGTTAAATATTTTTAAAAATACATCAAAACATAAAGATGTTTAAGATCTAAAATCATATAAAAATTTATAAGGTGGAAGTGAAATGCAGAATACCAATATTGAAAAAATTACTGTTGTTTTTATATTTAATATATTTGTCTTAATTCATTAATAAAATCTTTATTAAAAATTTTACAGGTAACACCTCAGCAGATAGGCAGACTGGAAGAGTTGTGGCGTGACAATGTTGATGCCACATTTCAAGATCTGGAAAAACCTGGAGTAGATGAAGAGCCCCATCAAGTTTTACTAAGGTATGACAAAAACATAATTTGTTTATATATTATAAATTATGCTATTTTAAGGAATCTTTCTAAAGAAATATATTTGTTAAAATTATAATTTTGTTTAGAACAAGTTTCTAAATTTGTATTTTTGACTATTTTACAAGATTTTTGTCAAAGAAAATTAGAAAAACATATTTTTATCCTTAATTTTGTTTTTATAAACAAACTACAGTACTGATTTTTCTAAAAAGATTTATGAGACCATTTCAGAATTTCATAACCATTTAAGAAGAATAAAAGGATTTTTAAAGCCAATTCCTATATAATGGAGATCTGCACAAACCTACCTAAAAAAAGAAACATCTGAATTGTGAACCTCCTCCTTTTTGGAAGCGGGTTAAAAATACATCATGTTCCTATGAAACATTGATATATTGATTTTTGATACAAAAAATTTGTAATTTTATAAATTATTAACACCTATGCATCTTTTTTTGGCATATGCATTCTGATTTGGAAAAATCACTCCATTTATTACTGTTTTCATTAGGTTAGTTAGTGTTTGTAATGGCAGTGCTCCATAGAAATTACAAATGTCACAATTTTTATCTAGAAAACTAAGCATTTCCCAGAAATTTAGCTTTATGTTGGTCTGAACAATTATAATTATTCATGAATTAAAAATATTTGCAAGTAATACTAGCAGGTGTTATCACTCTACAAAATTACATTCTATACAAAAAATTACATAATAATTTTTTTATATAAAACAGCGAAAACAACTTTGAACGCGTTAGAAGCAAATGTATGTCAAACATATTATTCAGTTATATTTATTATAAAAAAGAAACTAGTAAGTAGACTGATTTCATGGGAATAATATGTGGCCATCTTATAACTATATCCTTTCAAAAACAAAAGTATTTTAAAAATTGTTTTGCATGTTAGGGAGAAATATATAAAAAAAAACTTACAATCAAATTGAGAAGCTCCTGCTTTCTTGAAGCCAAAAAAATATTTATTTATGGCTTTCTAACAAACATATAATTTATTTCCAGATATGAAGATGGATATCAATACCAGAACATCTTTGGGCCGCTGGTTAAATTAGAGGCTGATTATGACAAGCGACTTAAAGAATCCCAAACACAGGAAGGAATCGAGGTCCGTTGGGATGTGGGTTTGAATAAGAAGACAATTGCTTATTTCACTCTCGCAAAAACTGATAGCGACATGAAGCTCATGCATGGCGATGAACTGAGATTAAGGTATGTGTTATTTGTATTTTATTTTTACATATTCTATATTAAATAAAAAAAATATTTATTATAGATTATAAATTAAAAAGTTCAATGATTTATGGTTCTACTGGTGTTCCAATAACAAATTCATACAATGTTCTCAGATCATTTCAAATTTACCAAAATTTACCAAAAAAGAAGGAAGTTCCTCAATTCGGATGTTTATATTTTTTTTTAAGTACATTCGCACATATCCCCCCCTCATTTATGAACCGATTTTAAAAATTCTTTTTTTGTCTGATTGGGTATTCTTCTATAATGATTGTTAAAAGTTTTCGTAAAAATTGGTTCTGTAGCTTGTTTTTACAATAAAAATAACCAAATATAGGAATGTTCTCCTAGTATCTCTGCCACTTATGAACTGATAACAAAAATTCATTTTTTATGTTCCATAATGGTCCCACAAAATTTTCATAAAAATCAGATTGATAGTTTGTTTTTAAAATAAAAATGATCGAGAAGATATGTTTTGAAAGGACACAAGGCATTTAAAGTCAGTTTTTGTAATTTTCTTTAAAAATACACTTGTTAATGCTAAGTTATAGTTTAACTTGTGTGTGCCCTGATTTACTTAATTCCATTGTTTTGCAGTATTTAATTCTCATATTAAAATGTTAGTTTTATCATACACCTTTGAAATGTCTTGACACCAGATTTTTATAAAATTTTATGTATATATTTAGTAGATCGGAAAATTGGTTATAATCTATTTTTCCTACCTCTAAGTGACGAGGGTGGTTTACCCCAAAAACCTTATTTTTTATGGTGTTATGTATTCAAAAATACAATGCAAAATTTTCACAATTTTATCAACAACCCCTTTTTTTTTATAAGTTTTGACCCTGTTCAAAACCTGAAACTCCCTAGAAATAATGTAATAAGACAAAACATTTGCCGGGCCAGGTAGTTATCATGTATTATTTCTGTTTCAGATATGTCGGTGAGCTGCATAAGACATGGTCAGGTGTGGGTCATGTGATCAAAGTGCCTGATAACTATGGAGACGATGTGGGCCTTGAACTGAAGAGTGGAGCGGGGGCTCCCCTGGAATGCACTTCCAACTTTGTAGTGGACTTTATATGGAAGAGCACTTCATTTGATCGGTATGTAGGTCTTTCTTCTCCCTCCTAGTCTTATTCCCAAATTACTTGAAGTCGCCTTCTAATTCAATATAATATTACCTAAATTTGTTGTTTTTACACAGTAAATACCTCATCAGATAAACTGAATTCTAAATGAGTTATTAGTATGTTTGAAGGGACGGACATCCTATATTGACTTGCAAAGGTGTTCATGACAACCATGACCAACTTTGCATGCCAATCTTATGCATGGATCATTTTCTTTTTGATCAATTGTGTGATCAGTTTGCATTTGCTTAACTTAACAAAAAAACAACAACACTTAGACGTTATTGTTCTAGAAGATTTAAATGATTACACGCTCAGCTTAGTCGTAATGTGACAATGAGTCCCTGCTTTTTGGTGCGTGCAGCCGGCGTTCATCGATTTATAAGATATTACCATATTAAAACTTTGTATAACCTTTTTAAGAAAGTTGAACAGATGAAAGAGTCATACGAAATTGGTACAAAAGAGTATTACAAAAAGCTAATACAGTAATTTCCTCTATATCACAGTACTCTTATAACCCATTTTCATATTGTGTTTTCCTCCATATAGCGCGAGGACTTCCCGTGTTATATCTCTGTACTAGGAGTTTTATATTGATTTGTGCAGTATACAAATAAAATTATATGATATTACATATTTAGAAATGCTCCAAGTAAAGAAATTAAAATTTCGAAAGATGAAACTTTGTTTTGCTGGAATAATCCTGTAACACGGAACTCACCTACCGTGTTATAGGGGGGATTACTGTATTTTTTTATATATTATATTTTAAAAATAAGCAAAATTTTTTAAAAGTGCTAACCATGCCATATTCTTATCCTAATTTGGCGTGTTCATTTATTAAAATTACACCAAAAATTTTATAACTTTGACCATGTAATCTGTTATTATTAATAATCTCATTAAATAATGTTATTAATTTTGTTTCCATTTTCCGCCTCCCCCTTCGCTAGCCTTATCTTCTATTATGAACATGCATTGCATCATTAAATATTTTAGTTTTGATTGTATTTACTCTGTAGTTAATCAAAATTTATTTCTAGTATTACTTTTATTCTTCATATATGATCCCACATATTACATCATTCAATATCAAATGCGACTCTGCAAGCACCCTGTATATTACAAAATGTTGATTTTACTTTTTTACTAGAGTATTGAAAGTTAATAATGACACCTTAACAGATATTAATCATGTGTGATTTCTTTTCCATCCATAGGTTGCCTGGAAGAGATTGCTCTAAGTAGTGGCCACCCTTTGTTTTACTACCTAATTTTAAGATCTTTTTTATACGTAATATGTTTTGTTTTTCTTGGTGTGTACAATCAAGTATAATCAGTTCTATTCTATTGTGATTAATAATGTTTGCAGCATGCAGATAGCGCTCCGCAAGTTCGCGGTGGACGATTCCTCCGTCTCTGGCTACATCTACCGTCGGCTGCTGGGCCACGAGGTGGACGAGGTGTTGTTCCGAGTGCATCTGCCCAAGCATTTCAGTGCACCCAATCTGCCCGATCTCAACCGTTCTCAGGTATGTTTGGTTATACTGAGTGACTGGTGAATCACTAACAATATTAAAGGGAAGCACTTGGCACTCAATTCTCATCATATTTATATGATAAAATTAGGAATGTAGTTTTAGTTCAAACGGACAATGCCCATTTTTATATGAAACACCATATCAAGTTGGATCAAGTTTAAACATTTTCTTTGTAGACTGCACTTATTATAAAAACTCTTACAAAGAGTTCTTTTCGGAAAACCGGATTTTAGAGATATTTGACAGAATCGAAAAATTGATTCATCAAAACCAGTTCCCATTGCATTCGACATATCTATGACAGATTGCCTAAACGTCATGTAGATAAAGCAAAATTAATACTTTTATACATTTAATTGAATTTCCTGTTTAAAAACTAAATCCATGAGGTATAATGGCGTAAAAAATTTTAGAAATTGTTATTATATCATTTTGATCTTGATGCATGAAACTTTTTGGTACAATTTATGGACATTCTCCTTTGTAACAAATAAATTAAATGTAGCCACTCGGTGTGGCGCCTGATCAGCTTTACGCTTGGCACAGGTCGTCGATCCCCCGAGACTAAAAAAAATGCCAGTATTAAGTGACATTCTAAAATTCATTATTTCTAGTATTTTCATCTGAAGACTAATTTCATTACTATAGATGATCCCAGAAAATGTTTTGAAATAAAAAGTAATTTATTATTTGATTTAGAATGTCAATTAATCTCTATACTTTTTTAGTCTTAACTTTGGTAATAAAACAGTGTATGTTTTGTATATTCCTGCAACTGACAAAAGTTACTTATTAATTCTGAATATTTGCTTACTTTAATCAATCATAACAATCAAAATCTTTTTTCGTTTTTCTGTATGTATTATATATTATTTTTTTATTTTACATCAAAATAAATGAGAAAAATTGTTTCACAAACTTACACTTATAAGATGTTTGAAGTCGGTTTTGCTATTGTCTGTGATAATAATTATTTTCCACCAAAATTGCACAACAAATGCTCTATTCATTGCTGAAAATATCTATTCGATCTATTTAAATGTAAAAACGAATTGTTACAGGTGTACGCAGTGAAGCATGCACTCCAACGCCCTCTGTCGCTCATCCAAGGCCCACCAGGAACGGGGAAAACTGTAACATCAGCAACAATTGTATACCAACTTGTCAGACAAAGCGGGGGACCCGTACTAGTTTGTGCACCTTCCAACACCGCAGTGGATCAACTAACCGAGAAAATACATAGAACCGGTCTAAAAGTTGTCCGTCTGTGTGCCAAGTCGCGTGAAGCTATGGAGTCCTCTGTATCATTTTTGGCTTTGCATGAACAAGCCCGTGCCTTGGGATCAGCTGATAGCGAATTGAGGAAACTAACAAGATTAAAAGAAGAAGCCGGTGAATTGTCAGCAGCTGATGAGAGAAGGTATAGGACTTTACGACGTGCAGCAGAAAGAAGGTTATTGGATGCAGCCGATGTAGTCTGTACCACTTGTGTTGGGGCCGGGGATCCAAGAGTGGCAAGGATGAGATTCCAATCTATTTTGATCGATGAAGGAATGCAGTCGACGGAACCGGAATGCATGGTCCCTGTGGTACTTGGAGCAAGACAGTTGATTTTGGTCGGAGATCATTGCCAGTTGGGACCGGTGGTTATGTGTAAGAAGGCTGCTAAAGCTGGCTTAAGTCAAAGTTTGTTCGAACGCTTGGTTGTGCTTGGAATACGTCCATTCCGTTTGGAAGTGCAGTATCGGATGCATCCGGAGTTATCGCGTTTCCCTTCGGATTTTTTCTATGAAGGGTCGCTGCAGAATGGCGTAAGCGCCGAGGATAGGAGACTGCATAAAATCGACTTCCCCTGGCCAAGACCCGACCGTCCCATGTTTTTCTACGTAACTCAAGGTCAAGAAGAAATTGCCGGGTCAGGGACTTCGTATCTGAACCGTACCGAAGCGGCAAACGTGGAGAAACTGACTACCAGATTTTTGAAAGCCGGCGTGCGTCCGGAACAAATCGGCATAATTACACCTTACGAAGGCCAAAGGTCGTATTTGGTCCAACACATGCAATATCAAGGGAGTCTTCACGCCAAGTTGTATCAAGAGATCGAGGTTGCCAGTGTGGACGCTTTTCAAGGTCGCGAGAAAGATATAATAATAATGTCGTGCGTCCGTTCCAACGAGCACCAAGGAATCGGTTTCCTAAGCGATCCCCGACGCCTGAACGTCGCCTTGACTCGAGCTAAATACGGGTTGATCGTAGTGGGAAATCCTAAAGTGTTGAGCAAGCAACCGCTGTGGAATCATCTGTTGGCCTTCTACAAAGAGCGGCGCGTGCTAACCGAAGGGCCGCTGTCCAACTTAAAGGAGTCGGCGATTCAATTCGCCAAGCCGAAGAAGCTGGTGAACGCTCAGAACCCGGGCTCTCACTTCATGTCGACGTCCATGTTCGACGCGCGGGAAGCCATGGTCCCCGGGTCCGTGTACGACAGGGCCCGTCCGCCGCGCGACCCGCTGGCCTTCGTGGGCGCGCGCGCGGCGCCGGGCGCGGGCGTGCCGCCGGCCGCCTT
>JAOCPS010000013.1:1066453-1084099 GCA_025505425.1 Graphium colonna
ATGTAATGTTTGCTTATACTCTGTCCCGATGTGAAATTGGTAGTAGATATTGTTTTTTAAACTGATGTCCACGACACAGGCATTGCCAGTGTTTGTGTCGTAAGATATTATGTCACATTATATGCATATGAATAAATGTTTAAATAAATAAAAAAAAAAAGACGGTAATAATAAATTATTTATATGTCTGTAATACATAATGTTATTATATGATAAAATATTATCATGCAAGGTAATAAAATACATATTACACGTATACAAATATTCAGATCAGGCCATATAAATAATTGCTTCATGTGGGAATCGAGCTCAGGACCTGTGACTTCGACGCCATTAGCTTAATAACTGCGCTAACCGGTCATTTACGCACATAGTTACTAGAATTTTCTGCGTGTTCCTCTCGAAAATAATGAACACATAATAAACACAACAAACGATATAATAAACACTACATCGACAATGCTCTATAGTAGAGTAAAAGAAATCCAACGAGTAGTAAATCACAGATAAACCCAATAAATACCACGTATAGTGCGAGTAACAGCCCGATCATCCAATCAAGATATGTCGAACAAAAACATCAACGAATTTCACCCAATTGCGTCTGTGGCAGCGTTTTAAAACTACCAATACGTGCATTTGCTCACTTCCCGCATAGTTTTAAATAGAGAAAATGTAAAAAATCAGTTAAAAATAATGATTTAAATAATCTATTAAAGGAATATAAGAAACAGTTAGTTAGTCCAGTAGGATTAAAATGTAAGACCTTGTTCGTAAACCAAGATCTTATACCGGTCATAAAAAGCAACTTCTACTAAAGCTCGTCTCACACATACGATTCACCCATATATCCTTCGTACAATTTATTGTAATAGATGGCGCTGTTTTATATCTGACAATTATATAGATGGGCGTTTCCCGTCGACTATAGTTAAGCAAAAATATCACCAATTCATTCTTAAAGATTCAATTTGCACCGCGCACAATCACGCAAGTGTCATCAACCATGTATTTTACAACACGATATATTGGATTTATTGGCTATAAAACATCTGATTTTTTTTAACTAACGGCTTTTAAATAAAATATACATATATTTACTCTTATATTTTTTATTTTCAAATTATAATACCAAATAACGAAACTAAAATATTTATTTATTGCTTATTTTTATAAAGAATTTTGGGCTCTTCAGGAATAGGTAACCGATTCATGAGTGCTTTCGCTGGCTTTTGGTTAGTATTTAGTTCATCATGGAGCACATTATTGAATTAAGAAGTAGAGTTAACATTTTTGTGCAACGTTAAATTTGACTATATCGCTTGCAAAACTTTTTTAGTTATATGAGCTGGTCTTGATATAAAAATATCCCTTTTGAAAATTAGATATTTACTAGATTTTCAGGTACTGCTTCCGAATTAACTTATTACTTTGCTCGATCTCCTATTCGAGTCATTATCAATATGATTACTATACCTCATAATTATCTAAATATATTATAGTTTATAATTGTAGGTTATAAGGTGATTTATTATATCACATATTCATTATCATAAAAATAAACAATTTTAGCAATGCTCCGCGTGAATAGCTAATTACGTTACTTAACAGCTATTACAACTTTATTTTACATACATTCCTAAATTCGAAATAAGGTCAATTAAAACTACCAGGGTCATTCGGTGAATAAAAGGTCATATGTACTCGACCTCTGGTCTATGTGGGTAAGTGAGTCCTAAGAGGGTATCAAGGAACGGACTGGTGTCGAACTTTTATCTCGTTAACTTCTCATGCCTCCTCCACAATATTCTCGGCCATCTAAAGGCATGCCTGCGCCCTGACTCCTGTTAGCCCTTTCTCTTATAAAACAATCATATCCCGTTTTTGTTTTCCTTTGCTTTTGCTAGACAAATAGGTATGTTATTAATAGTACAAAAGCTTAGCATTTTTTATAGATCGATATTTAACAATTCTTTAAATCTTATTTTGACATTATACTAGATTTTAAATAAGCCGCTATTCGTAAAATAGCTAGTGATTATTATCCTATTATATATAAAAATATATTAATATTAATCCAAATTAACACATAAAATAGTATTTTTATCTGTAACTGTTCCTGAACGCACCTGAACATGAAGGTTAGTGTTGCTAGCAAAAAATAAAAGAAAGTTAAATTAATAAACAGTTTCTATAAAATCTTTGCACAAACAACATTAATAGCAGATATTTTTTTATTAAATTGATATATCAAAATTGTTTATTATATACAAACCTGTAAATTTCATTTAATTGAATAATTAAGTCATAATTTTCGTTTCATATAGTAACATCTACTGGTGCAAGTTTGCGCATGCGCCGAATGGCGATATTTCAGTGAATAATCTTTGAACTAATATTTTTTAACTATGAATTTTTGTCGTTAGATTGTATTTACCTCGGTAAACTAGCAATTAATTTTATTTTCTAGACATAACATTTAAAATTAAATATTTGTAATATATTATTTAAAAGTGATAAAAGTGTACCATTGGTGGCCATTACAAAACCTAAACTTTTTTATCAAGACAAATGTCCATTTGATTTGATGTTTCGGCGACGTTGTGAAGCTAATCAAAAGTTATATTCCCTGTTTCAGTGGAGAAAAAGTTTGTGTCTGTATTGAACAGTGAATTGCTTATTGAACATCCATACAAGCTGTTTTGGAACGATTAGTAGTAGCCAACAAATTTATTAGGGCCGTTTTGATACCAAAGAAAATCTGTCATTTCCTTAAATTTTCAGTAACATTTTTTAATTTTCGAAGTATTAAAATCGGTTTTTATGATACAAATTCATTTAATTCAAAGTCAAAGTGTGATTCAATTTGTGCACAAGGTGTGGGGCCCGTTCGTTTGTTACTCTTCATTGAACATAACATTGGCAAGGCGACCTATATCTGGCGCTTTCATCTATCACACTGTAACAAAATTATCAGATATTAAGTATAATATTTAATCTGATATCAGTAATATAAAACGACAGTTATCGCTGGCTCATTGAAATTCACTTATACTCGTCAATTTCACGTGCGATTCGCCGAAACAACAAAATAAAATCGTGTTTGCAGGCTAACAAAAATGATTTTAAGATAAATTACGAATAGTGAAGTTGTTAAAGTGTACAAAAATTATAAAAAAAGCAATATTATTATAAAAAAAGTGATTCGAGAGTGCTGTGATCTGTGACATGGGGTTTGCGTATAGCTGTGCATATTTTTCGGGGTTGTGGTGACATGGACTGTCGGGGTACGGCCGGTGACGCTGGGCTCCAGGAGTGATCGAGTGTGCTTGGCACAGTGCCTGCACCAGACCCTAGTATTATGAATAAGCGAGACGGCAATAAAGAGAAGGAACGTCAGAGTGACGACAAAAGAACTTCTGCGTAAGTAGCTCTAATAGATAAATAAACAAACATTTCATTATTGTCCAAGTGTGTTGAGATTTCTTGCGATTTTGCACTGGGTAATCTCTGAATGCTAGTAATATTTTGTATCCTATGACTATGTTCTATAGTTTTTATCATGAACCAACAAAATTAATCAAAAATATTTAAATTGGAAGCTTTAATAGCCTAATGGTTAAAGATATGGACATCTGATCACACTGTCAAAGGTTCAAACCCAACTATTCAACCATTATTATGAACCATATCCTAGCACAAGCATAGAGATTACTTGTAATGGTTAATAAACATTAGTAGAGTTTTCAAATAATTTGTTAATATTTTAATTTAAAAATCCTACTATATGGAAATGGCATTGATCTCTATTAATTATGGTAGTTTTGGATAAAATGTACTTACACATATCTTTTTGTTCAATTGTGTAGATAAAAGTACTAGAGATGAACTACGATAATACATTTTTATGACTTACATATTATATACAAGCTTTTCAGGAAAAAAAATTCTATAGGTTTCCCATCAGTTACTGTAAACTTGTTCACTGACTGGGTTTTCTGGTGGAAACACCCACCCTAGCCCAATTTTTTTTAAAATTGTATGAAGTTAATTGGAATAGCTATAAAAGCTTTAATAATCTAATATGAAAGCTTACCAAGTACAAATATCATACATTTCACAATTTAAAACTTAACAATTTTGTTCAATACTCAATATCTTCAAATATGCCTTTGTAAATTGTGCAAAAACGCCTGTCACATATGTGTGACATTAAGCTGTATTAAAAATATGATTAAAGCTGTGTCACATATATGTGACTGGTTTGGTAGTGAATGAGTTAAACTATTTTTCTGGGCAAAAATACGGATGTATATGTCGTAATTAAATATCATATGATGATTAACAAATTGTAGACTTAATTTAAACCTTAGATTTCATATTAACAAGGTAAGTAGGTTTTTGAATTAAAACAAAAGCTTGATTTTTCATTAACGATTATTAATTTTCTGAATAAAATATGCATTTTCCAAATGCATAACAGTAAATTATAATTATGTAGATAACTTATTTTACAAAAATTTAAAGAGAAGTAACTGCAACAAATGGATTAAAGCTATAATACTATGACTCTTAAAGACATGATTATAGAACCTAACTTAACAACACTTGACTTCAGTTATGAAGTCTTGGATGAAATTTTATTTTGAGTACTTCATCTCAGATATAAAGTTAATATGTTAATAGCAATAATGCACAATAAACATTATGAAATTTTGAAAGTATTACTTATAAACTAATGTCAGTGGTCAATAGCAGTCAGGATTGTAATAAGGTTTAATTCTAGTTCAGGGTCAGGGGCTCAAAGAAACACTTATAACTGTAAATTTGACAAAGTTTTATTATTTATTAATATCCCTTAAATATAATTCAGTCTTTTTTTAAATAGTGCTAATAGTTATAATTGTTTTTTGGATATTATAATTATTGAATATTTAGTATTGAAGGATAATTCAATTAATTCAAATAATCAGTTAACAATGAAGACAAGTAAGGAATTGGTATTAAATGCTGAAATAATTTGGTCTTTTTGGCTGGCTTACATTGCTACAAGCATGAGAAATTTTGATTCTGCAAGTACCAATTTATGACTTCATATTTTTCATATTTCTAAGGGTGATTCATAGGCATATACAGGGGGGCCGTGTGGGCCGTGCCCACCCCAGGATGGTCTAGTGCCCACCCCAGAATAGTCTAGTGCCCATCTTAGGATGGTCTGGTACCCACCCTGGAAAATAACCCTAGATATTCCAATGGGGTGATCTCTATTTACACTGGCTATACCAATGTTAATGTGCTCACTAGGTGGTCATTTATATTAATACATTATATGTTAATATAGTTATTCAAAAAAAAATCACAAATATTAAATACATAACAACACTTTTAAAGTAAAAGTTATGGTCTGGACTGAAATATTTAATCAATATTTTTTCTATCTTTGTTTAATTCCCATATTGGATACTCATCCACACGGAATCTATGTAAAATGTTAACATCAACATTCCTTTCCTTATGACAATCAGAACCTGTTTTAATAAATATTCTTCCTAAATTCATAACAACTAACAATATTACTCTTTAAATAGTATTTTCTAACTTTCTGCTTAGTAATCTTAGCTTTTTGTGTTTATTATGTTAACCTATTTTAATACATCATTTATTATATTATATTCTAATCATTGTTGTGTCCTTTATTTAGATATAAACAATCAGATCTATGGTATTATCCAACCTTCCGATTAAAAGGCATTTCTATCAATCTTCCTCACTATCAATTAACTGTTCTACTAAACCTTGACATTGGCAGAGAAGAAGTAATACAAACTTACAAGAGAGCTAAAATGTGGTATAAGAAGTTACTTCAAATATTAAGAAATAACAATGTTGCTATATGTTAATATAAGAAGCAGTAACTTTTATGAAAAATTACTAAAGGATAATGCTCATTTTTATATGGCATACTGTACAATGTTACATCAAGTGCAGACATTATTTTAGGATACTATACTTATTATATTAACTTCTACAGAAGTTCTTTTTGTAAGGAAAACTGGGGTTTTGAAAGTATTCAATAAAATGGGAAAATTGACTAATCAAAAATAGTATCTATTGCATCCTACATCCCTATGACAGATTGTGGAAACATCATGGAGAAAATTAAAAGTAAATTTCATGTGCGAAAATCAAATCCATACAGCATAATGTCATAAGAAATCTTGATGAGAATTCTTGGTACCACTTTTGGTCATTGTCCTTTGATTATTTATCAAGGAATGGCTTGTGCATATTATTAGATACACATAAAACATAATAGATAATGATAAGCACTAAAATCTTTATTAATTACCACAAACTAATTTATTTACTACAAATGTAGAAAATTACAATCAATTTAGACAAAAGTATTTTGATCTGTTTTATTACTGTTCATATCCACTTTTTTGCAAACTTAACAGTGAAATTTTATTTAAATTATGTGATTAAAATTAATGAAATAATACTCTAACATGTTCCATGCAGATTGTATTTTCTGAGTTGTAAGGCAAATGAATCATAATGTATTGATGTCTTATATCTTGAACAATACATACCCCTGATAACATTTATAAAGAACAAAATTATCAGTCACAGCGGCAAAGCAATGTCCATACAATTGACTTGCCAAGTAATGATTTTGTTTGCCATATTCCTTTTTATAGTACTGTAAATGCAATATTATAATTATGTGTTCAAGTTAGACAAGCAAAAATGTTTGTTACCAAAATCAAGAGTGCTCTGCTCGTGTCAATGAAATTGTCAAGTAATTTCACACTAACTCTAAATAAACTCAACAAAAATGTCCAAAAATATTCCTTCTTTCTTATCATCGAGTACAAACACTTATAATTATGCATAGAAAATTGTAAGTACAATGTTTTCTTATATAGAGTGTCTTGTAAAATACATAAATAACCTACAATACTGAATACTTAGTTTCACTTCCTATTAAGTAAGTAACTTTTTAAATAAAGTTAACAGAGGACTATATTATATGAAATTAAATATCTTTATTCAATGATAAAGTGTACACTTGCTTATTGATTGTCAAAAATACCATGACAGGTTTGAAAAATAAAGCCACTGATCTGAGAATAAGCATAAGGAACTCAGCGGGAACAGTAATTTTTTTATATATGAATATCTTTTTTATTCATGTATGTTTAAATACTTTTTCTAAATGATATATATACACATATATTACGTATGCAATAATTTTATTGTATTCGAAAGAAGCCGAAGCAAGCAGTTGATTACCAGGGTGTGTTATCATTTGGATAATCATTGATATTATATACCTTTAGGACACAAACATTCCTTAACAATTTTGTTTTTAATTTATTAAGAGACATATTTTGTGAGTTTGTTGAAGAAGCGAATATATTTTCTCATAACAAATTTATATATCCTTCTCAGCGTTGTGGCATATTCTTCTCATTTCTCTTTACCGAAAATAAGTTATGTAACATTAATTTATAAATATTACATATTACTTTATCGAAATTTTTATAAATTATTATTAAACTTTGACAACCTTAATTTTGTTAGGCTGTTGTGAGTTTGGTAGGCTGAAGTGCGGGTGAAGACTTTCACTTTTGACTCAATGCCAATAACGTAAGCTGATTCACTGCAGTCAGTGCTCGTTTAGACATGGCGGGGCTTGCACCAATTTATTCTAATAATGATTTAAATGCACCAAATTCACTGTACTGACACAATTTGTTTTTTATTCCATTTATATTTTGTTTTGTAGCAGTTATGCTTCGGGGTTATAATGATACTTGATTGACTTTTGCAGTATCCAATAGTTTTATATTTAATATAAATAATTTAATCAAATCTCTTTGTACTATATAGTTGTCGCCTTCCTTACCTTTTCCCTTATTTTTTGAAATATTAAGTTGGTATTTATGTTTTTCAGAAAACTTTGTTTACCTTCATACCTATTGACATCATATAACTTTGCAGTTATTTTGTGTTGTCAAGTTTTTATATTTTACAACATGAAGTATGCTTTTTCTTTGCCGAAATTTAAATGCAATGTTTCTGGCTTCAAGAAGAGGAGACTCTTAGTTTGTGATTGTTTTTTGTTTAGTACCTTATTTATTTTTTTCTCTCTCAATTATAAAACACTTTATGTAAAACTTTTTTTATTTTGAATATCACACTTTATTTAAGTGTGATATTTAAAATAAAAAATGTTTTTATTTTCATGGTGGCATAAAATTTTATGAGAAAAAAGAATTCAGGTGTTTGTTTTTTTCATTAAAAAACAGTAACTGAGAAAATATGTTACCAAAGTTCACTTTTAACATTTTTATAATTTTTATCTAAAAATAATACTTGTATTTAAATATATTTAATAAACATTTACAGGATCATAACTCAATGAATCCTACTTTTTTTTTTTACTTATTTCTAGTAGGCAATACATGTTTAACAGAAGTATTAAATGTAGAAAGTCTTTGAAATGTCAATGTACAAGATGACTTTTGATTTATTGTTGTGGTTTTTAGTTTTGGTTTTGGTTTATAATTGATAATTATGAAGTCGGAGACAACATGATACAACAATAATCAATATGATTACATAATTTTTACTGTTATTTTTTTTTGTCTAGTATTACAAATAGAACAACTATGAGTTAACTGATGCATTTTCTGACTGCTGTTTTATTTTTGACGTTTCTTGTCATACCTGTAATTACATACTAGGATGTTTATTGATCAATAGCATAAAAGTTACATTCCCTTTTTGGAGTATTGTAATCACATGGAAAAATAATTAATACACCCCATTTTACGCTTAGTTTGCATCTTCCGCCCAACTTCAAAAAAGGAGGAGGGTTCTCAATTTGGATGTGTCAATGTTTTTCAAAATTTTTTAAAAATTTCTTTTTTTATCTGATATCCTTCCAAAATGGTCCCATAAAATTTATATAAAAATTGGATCAGTAATATTTTTTTAAATCGAAATAATGGAGAAGATATGTTTAGAAAGTACACTTCTAAGGCATTTGAAGTTAGATCTTGCAATTTACTGTGAAAATAAATTTGTTGGTTCTTAAATTGCCTTATTACCCACCAAATCCACCAAAAAACCAATAAGATAGGGCAATATTTTTTTAAATAAATGTGGCAAAATGGCTTTTGTAATATTTATCATAAAATAAACACTACATGGCAGATAAATTGATTCATTCATTCACAGGTCCATATACTTTGTCACTAGGTGACACAGATCAGCTGATTATGGAGAAAATAACTTGTTTTAGAAATTCATGTCTTCTAGCAGAGTCCTACCACTCTTGTGATCATATCAGACAAACAGTATCCCAAACCAATTTGTGGTATAGTCAATTGACTTGGAATTGGAATGGGACATTGGAAATTTCTAAAGCATTTTCCTATAAACATACATGATAAAGGCATTTAAAATTTAATTACTTAGCATAGAGATTGAAATTACAGGTTTATGCAAGATGATTTGTCTGAATTTACTAAGCAAACATTAGCTGTATTTGTGTGATAGTTTTAGACCAAGCCTATTTTTATATGGCATACCATACCAAGTTGCATCAAATCCGAACAGAGTTTTTGGAGACTAGACTTTTTATATTAACTTCTACAGAAGTTGTTTTTGTAAAAAAAACACCTGGTTTCAAAGATATTTGGCAAAATCTAAAAATCGGTTCATGAAATAGTTCCTATTGCTTTATCTCTATGAGAAATTGTGTAACCATCATGTGGTTAAACAACATTCATACTTTTATACTTTAAAATAAATTCCCTGTTTAAAAATTGAATTCCTGATATTGTAATATAGTAACAAATTATGGAAATAATTATTATATAATTTTGATCATGATGCATGAGACTTTTTGATACCACTTTTAGGCATTGTCTTTTGGTGAGATTTCTTATGATTCACATTTGATACAATTTGATTTTACAGTAGATTCCGATTTTTATTGATTGAAATCTGAGAGTTTATCTTTTATTATAATTTTAGATATAATTTATATATGATAAACCCTTATAACAACCAACTGAAAAGAAAAATGAAAATGATAGTTCATGATAGAAAAAGTTATCTTGTAAATTGGATCACATTTTGGAAGCATAATGCAAAATTTTAATTACTGCATGTATTATGTGATGGTTAAATCCTTTCAATTTTTTTTTCAAGGATCAATAATATTGCAGTGAGTTTTAAAACTTTCTGAATGTTTTTGTATTGTTTACTATAAGAAAGATTTTTAAGAATCAATCAAGCATTTTTCTTAGTTATTTATACTCTCTTAAAGCCTGACTAAGTTTTCTAAAAATGTGCTATAACCTCTTTTGAATTCTAAACTCCCACTATCGATGGAGTCCAGTTTGATATAAAGAGAAGAAGAACTTCCACTAGTTTGAGTAAAGCAACTAGGCTGCCTCCCACAAATCCCATATTTATTGGTGATTATATATATTTTTTAATTTTAATATTTGGACTATATTATATATTCTAATCATACAAAGAAAATTTCATAATATTAAAATTGATGGAGGCTAACATCAAGGATATTACAAACTTACATTTTTTTTATTTATTCTTTCTGAACCTACGCTGTACATAGGTGGAGTTAATGCCCAAGGCATTCTCTTCCTGATGACCTTTGGGTGGCACACAGAAAATTTGGTAGTACACACATACATATTTAAATAATTTAATTTTACATACAAATAAATAAATACCTGATAGATTATAGACAACAATAGTGGATTCAGAATAACTTTAAACCAATTATTTATGTTAAAATGACATGTATGGCTCAGATATATTTATTCTGAATGTATGTTTGGCAAAATACAACCATAGAGTTATGGGAGATCTGTAGTTTTAAAATTATTTCTATAGTATATTAAAATTATCTATTAGTTAGTATATGTTAATAGGAGAATTTTTTAATAGCGTAAATTAAAAATGTCTGACTTTACTTATGTTACAAGATTAGAAATTAAACAAATGTATTAAATAATAATGTTAATTATATACTAATTGTGAATGTCCTAGTCAAGCCAGTCTGTTGCTCCATAGCTACAACTTATTCTTCCTCCAGTTGTTACCGCAATTACTGAGGGTTGTGACATCCCCGTTGCTAATTACACAACGCCTTAGAGATCTACTTTTAATATGTGAGGTATTATAATAATTTGTATTAAAAGTAGTGCATATCTGGTTAGACCAGTGAAATAGACATCGCACTTACATATTCTTCCTCTCAATCTCAATCTTTCTTTTAACAATAAGTTTTTTCATTGTCACTTTTCCTGCCAGCTATGTGACAAAAATACTCAAGAATTAGTTGGAGACAATTTTTTTTTCTAATATTAGTGAATCATGTGAATTTTACTAATATTTCTCAACTATGACAACTATGCTATTTGTGCTAAGATATGGTTTACAACAGTAGTCGAAAGGAGCAATTCGAAACACTTGACTGTGATTGGATACCCATATCCTTAATTTGTTGATTAGTTGTTGATTACTTTTTGCAAATTTTTAATTGAAAATTGCTTAATTAGCCTATTGGTGCTTTACACTTTGAGCTTTTTGAGTATGGACATGCTTATTCTTTTCTCCAGTTCCATCTCAAATGAATAAAACAGTCCTACAGCTTTGTAAAGAAATGGGTCTTCTTAATTACATTTCTATCTTTTCATATCCTTTTAAGCTGACTGATCATACTTTGGTCTATTGTTATTCTTCTTTCTATTTCAGACTTGCACAAACTTGTGTTAGAAACACTTGAGCCCAGGTAAACGAAATCATTGACTATATACAGTTTTATGGTCAACTGAGCTCAAGTTTCTTTGTACAATCAATTACTATAATGCAACTTATATGTCGCAGTTATGTAAAGATCAAGTTCACTTCTCTCCCTTTTCCTTTTTTTTTTAAAGAGTATTTACTATATTCTGATTCATAAGGGCCAAGGTGTTATGGTAGTTGTAGTGCAAGTTTGTCAATTAAATTCCACTAATATTCACTACACCCTGCCCACCATACGCATTAAACAAGACACGAGACAAAATGCATCCTAGTCTCACTCCTTTTCAGAAATTGAAGGGTCCTGATGTTGTTTTTCCAACTTTGGCAAACCCTTGGCTCTTGTTATGTAGGGATACAATGAGGGTTGTAAGGTGACAAGGAATACCTAGCTCATCTAATTCTTCTCACAGTATGGTCCGATTAACACAGTCAAATGCTGTGCTGTAATCACCAAAGCACATTATAAAAGGTATATGAAAAAATTTGTGAACATTTTCAATGAGCCATCTGACAATAACGATGGAGTCCAGTATATTATAAAAGAAGAAGAAGAAGAGCCATCTGACATTGACTATTTACTGATGTGTGCTCTTTATTTCCTGTGTTTTAGGCCTTTATCAGATTAAATAATACTGTATACAATTGCTTATGATATAGAGTAAGATCTTATTGGTATGATAATTTAAATAGGGCATGTGATAATTTTGACACTTTTTAGTTGACCATATTTTCAGGTAATAGGATTATAATCAATTCTCTTTAGACTTGGGGCCATTCACTAGTGCCTCAAATGTTGTTATATATTATTTGCAACATTTCCATACTTTTGTTACCTATAGAATGAGCGTTTCAGTCACAATTGAATCAAAAACATGTGGCTATTCGGTGTGAAATCCTTCATATCTGTTGTAACTTCAGATCAAAGAATATCAAGGTTATGGGTCAACGAATCGCATCCATCCCGACAAATAAACATATTTTTGCATTCAGATATAGAATATAGATCTTTCACAGTACTCAAGCGATTTTATTTAGTTAATGCAATACTCGGCCATGTGCTTCATTTATTCTACCCAATTCATTTGATTTTAAACTTTGAAATGTAGTATTCCTTTTGACTTTTAGTATCTTACACTGAGCATTAGTGCCAAGTTCATGTAATAGTGAATTTGTCTTGTTTGATTTCTATATTGTCTTGGAAAATGGTTTTTCTCTGACATCTAGATCATTTGGATGATTCTTTTGGTATTTAGCGGCTTTCAAATTGAAGTAAACTTACGCGCGATGTAAAATTGTATTTATTAAAGATATGACATCTTTAATCAATATTTCTATCGGCAGCTGATAAAATTAAAACTATTTGGTTCCAATATGGATTACATGTAGACTTCCAAGTCTTTTTCGTTGGTG
Organism: Graphium colonna; assembly: GCA_025505425.1. Lineage (NCBI taxonomy): Eukaryota > Metazoa > Arthropoda > Insecta > Lepidoptera > Papilionidae > Graphium > Graphium colonna. The sequence continues at coordinate 1,079,717 of JAOCPS010000013.1, forward strand.
CTAGTTCACCTTACTAATAGCCTTTGTAGCCTAGTGGTATGGGCCCTTGCATTGTAATCCAGAGGTCGTGGGTTCGAATTCCATGGGGGAACAATAATTTTGTGCTGTTGTTTCTTAGTTAGATTAGGGCAAATCGGAATGATCACCCGAAAAGAAAGATAATCCATGCATCATCTGATGGGCATATAAAAAGTCGGTCCTGTGCCTGATCTCTCCGGTCCTGGCGGATGTCCAACCCATCAGGCTTTGAGAGTAAATGAACAGAGAGTGCACCTGTGTCTGCGCGTACACTTGTGCACTATAATATCTCCTGCGTAGATGGCTGATCTCCGGGTAGATTGGCCGCCGTGACCGAAATTCGCTCAGGAGAACCTTATTTATTTTAATAGTTACATTGTTTATGATGATCTTATTCATATAAAGCTCAGCTTAGCTCCAATTATCAGCTCGTAATCCAGTTTAGAGATGCACATTGTTCAGGTCATCCTGTAAGTTTTTAAATTATTTTTCACATCATAAAAAATTCGTAACAGCAAAGTATTAACAGAATTATTTTCAGGCGAATTTAAAATTCCTTAGAGGGGAAATTTAGTGATATATTTTATGACTTGTTATGATTTAAAAAAATAATTACCAATTTTCCTTTGAAAATCTTGGGACCCATATGTAAATATATTAGTTTAGACAGCAAAAGAACTTTTGAAATTGGTTCACAAATGATGGAGTTTTGAGGTTAGAATAAAAAAAAAAAACTGAATTAACTGAGAATCTCGCTTTAATATTTTATGCTTCCTTTTTTTTTTATATTTTTCCTGCTTGTATGCCAGCCCTGGACATTAAATAATATAGATGGTTAGGTGGGAAGGGTAAAAAATGTAATGCTGCTTTAAGGATACAAGCCAAAAACTGTGGCTTGTTTTGCAAGGGTGTTTTACATACATAAACCCCACATGCACCAACACCCAGATCCGGTGTAACTGTAGGCCATACAAATAATTGTTTCGAGTGGGAAGTGCTGAAGCTAATGGCTAAGCAACTGCGTCAACTGGTCATCTCATAATGCCAATGGTGAGTGATCAGCGTGGACTGCCATCTTTGACCAACTGGCTCATACTTGATAGTTGTCGGCATGAAAATAAATTTATGGCGATTTGGGATCATCGACCAACTGGCTGGTAGTTAACTGTAATGCATTTGTTTTATAGAAAGGTAGACAAACGAACAGACTGTTCGCCTGGTGGTAAGCGATCCCGTCGTCCCCGTCGACACAAGCAACATACGGACAGTCACGAGTGTATTGTGAACCTGGAAAATTGGATACAATAGGTTTACTGGATAGGATATGGTCGGGATTAAGGATTAGGATGGGACAGTGGTGGGAAAAGAAAAGGATAGACATGGCCATCCAGTATCCCCAACAGTCATGCATACTTTATTTTATGCTAACTTTATAACAGGCGGTGGTACATCCCCGGGCGAGCGCGGCCGTAGAATTGCAGCAAAAGCTGTAAAGAGATATTATGCTCTACCACCTCACAAAACATTTTTAACGAATTGTCATTTGTGATCCATTTACATGCTCTTGTTTTTTTAATAATTTTTCTGAGAAGCAAAGACAAGACTTCATAATCTGGGTGATCGTTGACGATTGCCACTTGTGGCTGGTACATGATGGTTGATGACATTAAGATAAAAGTTTTGCTTTCTTAATCTTGGTGGTAGATCATAACATCTTTTCACAGCTTTTGCTGAACCTCTACGGCCGCGCTCACCCGAGAAAGTACCACCGCCATTTATAAAGTCGGCATAAAAGAAAGTATACATGACTTTTAATGATGCCGGATGGCTATGTCTACCCTTGTCTTTTCCTATTCCTATCCTCTTCAAATTCTTAATCCCGACCTCATCTTTTCGAATAAACCTATTGTACCCAATTACCCAACTTAGCAACGCAGTCGCGACTCTCCCGATGTTGCTTGCCGTCAGGTGAACTGTCTGCTTGTTTGCCTTCCATTTCATAAAAAAAATCCTTTTTCTGAAAAGCAAAAACAAGTCATAAACTGGTACTTAAGAGTTGCCTTCAAGAAGGTAATTGTAAAGAAGAAAATTGTGACGATGTTCTGCGGTTTCCAGCGCGACCGGTGCGGTGGGCGGGCGCGGCGTGGGTGGAAGCAGCGCGATGCACACGTCGCGGCACTCTGTCACCTCGTCCTCGGGCGTGCTCATGGTCGGGCCCAACTTCCGGGTGGGCAAGAAGATCGGATGCGGCAACTTCGGCGAACTGAGGCTAGGTGAGTGCGCACAATTGTGCCTTCTCCGACGTGTTGTGTTTATTCGTATATCGATGACAATGTTCTCTTAATCTAAGGGTGCATTTAGACCAAACGAGCGAATGCTCATTATATCTAATTCTTTTATTATAAACAGATACAGAGCATTCTTTCACTGTTCTGTCTGCGTTCGCAAAGATTCTATGGAATATTCTTAGAATGCTCGTTGGCTTATTGTAAACGGCCCTAGAGACGACTCCTATTTGCTCGCTCCCCGGAGCGGTCTCTTCAAAGCGTTCTAGCGTTTTAGTGTTCTAGCAATGTGGTGTGATCTCAAGAGAAATGTGTGTTAATGATAGGAGCATCCCGAAGGCATCTGAATTTTGAAAATAATAAAAATACGGAAACAAGATGTTTGAGATGAAAAAGCAAATATAGTTGATATTTTCCTTCTTTTCTTTTCGACTGTTTGATATAAAATAATGAATGCAGAACTGGAAATTATAATATGTCTGTCAGAATCCGACAGAACGACCCACAATTATTATTATTTAATATATTCGAATTAACATGAATGAGCAATGGGCATTTGTTCGGCTGATCTAAACATCTATATAAATGCTCGCATTTGATCGCGTCTTGAATTCTAGAACGGGCTTTCGTTTACACTAAAAGATCAAGAAAGAATGCTCTTGTTCTAGCTCTAGATTTATGTTCGTTTGGTCTAAATGCACCCTTCTATGTGTTATGCGTGTTCGTAAATCGATGACAATGTTCGAATTTTGAATGTAGACTATGCTCAAATGCCCTATCCAACATTTCTACATCGATGAGACGAATTTTGAATTTGGACTGCTAGGATGCCTCGTACGACGTTTCGCACGTATTCGTACATTGATGACAATGTTCGAATTTTAAATATATGCTATGTATGTTGCAATGCCTTGGACAACGATTTATCAGCCTACTTCATCGTTGACAATGTTCGAATTTTGAATTTAGACTTCGAATGCCTCGTACGACGTTTTGCACGTTATTCGTACATTGATGACAATGTTCGAATTTTGAATTAGCGCTATGTTCGAATGCCTTGGATAACGATTTATCAGTCTACTTCATCGTTGACAATGTTCGAATTTGGAATTATGCTCAATTGTCTCCTGCTGCATTTTGCACGTTATTGTAATACATCGATGACAAAATTCGAATATTGAAATAAAGCTATATTCAAATGCCTTGTACAACGTTTTATCAGACTACTGCATCGATAAAAGTGTTCGAATTTTAAATTTGGACCATGTTCAAATGCCTTGAACAACGTGTTGCACGTATTAGTGTACATCGATGGCAACGTTCGAATTATGAATTAAGCGATATGTTCGACTGCCATTTTTTAATGTCCAATACAGGCTAAATTAGAATGCCTTGTACAAGGTTTTTTACACAACGTTAAAATTTCTGTAATTGGGTTTATGGGAGATTGCGATGGGAGCTTACAACGCGTGAACACCATAAGGCTATTATAAACTAGTATTTAATCTATGCGAAAAGCATACAATAGTTTACTATTAAAGACCAAACTTTTTAGGTCCACTGCCCCTTTAAAGAAAATATTTAGTGCCCCCCTAAAATTTTTTACCTTCTAAAATTACAATACCATCTGAAAGAGCACTAGAGCCCAATTTAAACCACTGTCTTGAATGAACGCGCGAGGTTCAGCGCTAGAGCTCACTTGGGAACAGATAAAGGCATGGAGATATTTTCAAAAATTATCCATTACTCAAGAAATATGTTCGCATTTTTTGAATGCCTTATAAAACAAAGACCGATTGGTTTACTTGCTCAGACGTTGGCCACGGTGTCGCAGGTCGTGGGCTCGATTCCCACCAGGAGCAGATGTTTGTATCGAATATGGTTGTTTGTCTTAGTGCGATGTATGTTTGTAAAATGCCCTTATAACACAAGACCTAGATCTTCAGTAAGGGCAGCGTTTTTTTTTTAAAGCAAATAATTCGTTTTTTTTTAAAAGCAAATAATTCGTTTTTTTTTTTTTATGGAAAGGAAGACAAACGAGCAGACGGTTCACCTGATGGTAAGTGATCCCGTCGCCCAT
>JAOCPS010000013.1:1115898-1129747 GCA_025505425.1 Graphium colonna
AACGTTTTCTTATTAAATACATTAAAAAAACAAATTTAAAAGTAACTTGTTTAAAAAAGAGATTCATTATTTTAGATTACATATATAATACATGGGATATTCTTTGTAACTTAACATTTTTGCATTGGTTGAACCAATTTCAACAAATATTTAGATACGCTTTTTCCAGATTTATTTATAGGGCATACTATTTTTTTTATAATATGCCAAAGTAATTGTATACCTATTTACTATCTGGTAAAAGATTTCGCAAAAAAGACTAATATTTCAAGTTCTAAGGCTATTTATCTTTGAAGTTGATTCCGGTGTTACGTTTCAAGAAGATATTGTAGTTTTGAAATATATGAAAGATCATGCGTCACTACTTTCAAAGCGTACAGCAAAATACAAAATATGTAATTGCCAGTCTTCAAATAACAGTTTTCATATACCACACATTATTATATGCATATGTTTAGTCAATACGGAGTAACACCATCGGGTTATTACTAAAAAAAAAATATTTAAAAGACTTCATTATAATGAAGCTACAATATTAATTAATATGAATACAATTAATTTTTTGCCTTTATTATATTACCTGCATGAGATTATCCTAGCAGGTAATTATATAAAGACAAAAAATTCCTGTAAACATGTTTAGTTTTTTGTACAAGCAATCAAATCGTTATAGTACAGACAGACAGAACAGCGTTACGAGGTTCAGGTAGTACTTAATATATTTCAATGAGGATAAAGCAGTAAAGGGAATACGTGTATGTCAATTTGCTTTTACGAAGGACTATAAATCAGATCGATGGATCGAGCGCTGAAGTAAATGGGAGTGAGGTAGATGGGGAGAAATAAAGTCAACAGGTTCGCGGCGATCGATATTTTCTGCTGATGGTAGCTGTATAAAATCTACTGAACAACAAACCCTTTTTACAATTAGCACACTTTTCGTTAATTAAGTTACTAATATTTTAATTTAGCCGAGTTTCCTTTGGATGATTCATTTAAAACATTTTATTTATTTGGACTATGACTTGTTCCCTGTGCGCATAAGCCAGTTTTATCCTCAAATATTTAATATACACTTATGTATTGTAAAATAATTCATATATTTTGGCTTTGGAATAAAACTCTAGTCATTTTTTAAATTTGGCAATAAGCTATTACTTTAGCTCGTTATGTTATTATACAAACAATTTTTTCTTAAAGTATTCAAAAGAAAAGTGCTATATTTTTAAATGGTATTATAATAGTATTTTTCTCTCTAACACGCGAAGTCATCATTAATATAAAATATTTTCGGCTATACGACATTACTGAAGTTTGTTTGTAAATAAAAATATGTATTAATAGTATTACAAAATAAATCTTTAGGTAAAATTAAATGTTTTATTACAAGAATTAATAGCTGCAAACATGATAATCGTAATTAGTTCTTTAGTTTCGTCAACTAATTTATCTACATCGCAAATTTGCTTTGCATCAGTTGATTTCTGGAATGGTGAGGTTGTGATCAGTATTAAACTGGGATTTATCCATTTTAGTACTGATCACTACCTCATTTATAACTACTATTGGATTTTGACTTCTTTCAAAATCAAGATTTTAATTTAGTTTTTTTTCAATAGCACAAAAACATTAGGTTAAAACATTACAGGACATTTCACGGATATTTTTATAGTTATTTATATTTTAGATTGTAATTAAAAATATATATTTTCTCGTATAACTTTATTTTGTGAGCCCAGGCAGTTTAAAGAGTATGGAAAGACTATCGGAGTGATATCTTCGAAAAGGCTCTCTTCTGCATGGTAAGGTAGGTTTTATCAAATTATTTTATTTTCCGGATTCTTTCGCCCTTCCCCATTTCCCATTGCAATGATATCCATTATATCGTTTTCTATGATTTATTCAGCGTCTATGAAAATAATAATAGGCTGAGTAATTAGACATAAAAACATTATATTTAAACAGACAATATCACATTTTGTCCTATTATATATTATCAAATATCAGAAATAAAAAGAATCTGTTTGATTATGGTAACACATAATTATAATGGATTCTTTATACTTCTATATGTGTCATGCTTAATAATGCTATATTTGTATTAAACTTATAGATTGTAACCTACTTTAAAAACGTTAAAGTAACGATATGTAAAGTACAATTTTAGGGATACAAAAATATTTTTATGAACCTAATAGCTGATATACTATTAGGTTCATAAAAATATTTTTGTATCCCTAAAATTGTTTACATAAACAAATAATATTTGCTACAGATTATCTACATTGTAAACAAAATTTATTCCCGTTGGTATTATTATGAGAACAGGGAAAAAAGAGTTTGAACGTGTGCTCCGTATGTTCCTAAAAAAATTGTTTCGTTGTAAGAAAATGACACATCGTTATAAATGGAAGGGAAATGTTATCATGATCGACAGTCTAATAGCCTTGTATCATTTAAAAGGGTATAGGTATTACTATACTGATGATCAACGTGTCAAGTAGAGAAATTGTTTATTCAAGATTTTTTTTCATTTTCAATTTCTAAATTTAGAAAAAAAATGGTATGAGAGATCGCATCTGGAGTTGACTTCCCACATCGAAAGCCATATTGCTGTTTTGAAATTATAAAATATTTTATTATGAAATAGACCAATTGTGTATTGACTATTTTCTCTAGGATTTTAGACTACTACTAAGTACTTAGTAGCGCAAAAGGTCTGAAATTGGAAGGCGAAATGTCAGCACCGTTTTTATAAATAGAGATAATCGTTGAAATTTTTCATACTTCAGGAAAGACTCCGTTCGTTATCTTATAAAAACATGGGCAAGGGGGATAAAATACTGCATAAGGTCTTTTGAAGAAATAAGATAGTAACGTGGGCCTCGCCTAGGCAGCTATTGGTTTTAAAGCTAAGGATGATTTGTCTTATTTCTTGCTCATCAATTGGACTCATAAAGAATATGTTAGCATTTGCATTTAGACATTTGGAGCACAAATGTCTAAATGCAAATACTTTAGCAATATTTTCTTGAATTTTGTTCAATTTTTTTCTGCTAGTGAATCCCCTACAGTTGCAATATATTTATTACATTGTTTTAGGGACATAATAGGTATATCGAGGTCTTTGATAAGTTTTTCGTTGCGATTTTCATGCTTAGTAGAAGTGTATAAACTTTTTATTTTTACCCACAGTTTACGTGCATTGTCCTTGTTCGCCTCTACTTCTTACCTGTTATGTACAACTTTGAGATTTTAATTAAGGTTTGTAAGAAATTTCTGTATCTTTTTTACATGAGAAGTTTTACTTCGTTGCTTGGGTGAGAATTCTGAACTAGGTTCAATTTGTCACATTCAATCTCTTTTGTGATTCAGGGTTTTAAAGTTAATTTTCTTCGACTGATTTTAACAAATTTTGTGGCTTTATAATACAGTTGGTCATTAATTTGCTAAATTTCTTGGCAGCAATATCAGCATTTGTTTCAGTGAGAATATTATTTCAATTTGTTTCAATAATTATGTTTATCGCTAAGTCCCAATCAATTATTTCTTTTGTACGTTTTTTGATAACTTATGTCTTGGATTCAAGTGAAATGAATGCTAAGGCCAAATCATGATCTGTGATATACAGTTTGCAAATCAAGCCTTATGCTTTGGTTGCTGATTTAACAAATATATGAACGAGGCAAGTCGTTCCTCTTGTCGATTCTGCTATTGCTGGATTGAGTCCATGGGCTGCTATTAAGGCTAAATACGCTGCCACATAAGGATCAATAGAGTTCTTGACATTACTTTTTTATCACCAATAACAATTACAGTCCGTTTGCGGTCCGTGGCGGGAGAGTGTAAGGTTAACAACCTGCATGCTGGTGAGGAATTCTGCATGGTCCTGTTTACATTATCGCTTGGTGGTGGTTTTGTCTGCATGATTGTGCACGGGAGCGTACGCACAAGCAGTGTGCGAAGGGAGGGGGGTGCCTAACGCATGCTTATGCGTGCGCTCATATATTTGCTTGCAGGTTGTTACGGGATTTTTTCGCGGACTATTGCTGATTAAACGGTCTTATAGAATTGTATACAATAGATTTTCGCAAAATAACGCCTGATTCTATTAATTATATTAATGTTTTACATTTGGTTATTTGCACCGTGAAGTCTCGGTGTCAAAGTAACGACGCTGCTATTCTAATAATCTTTGATGTATGCGATTATCCTGCCATCTTTATTTACTTGTGATGCAGTCTGGTGTATAAAAGTGTATCCATTGAATGGCTGTATGAAAATAACTTCAAATATCCAGCATTCTGTCAGAATGATTACATCGAAGTCTGAATCCAAATAATTTAGAGTCAATAAAAAGCTATCAAAGTTGTAAAGAAATAAAATTTAAAGGATTTATTGGAATCTAATTTTCATTTTTAAATATTAAAATTTGTATTATCTTTATATCTATTTATTTCTTGTTTGGCAAACTTCTTTCATTTTAAGACAATTTTATGAGGGATGATCTGGTTGGGATTCCATTAAAAATAAAATCAACTCAGGAAATAACCACAACTAGACAGGAATTCGATAAACAGACTACAGATATAGATGTCTGATTAGAGAATTGATTAACATATGATGAGAAATAGTCATGTTATAACTAAACGTATGAATTTCAAGGATTTTTTTAAAGTCACACACAAGTCACACATCTTTCAATTGGACGTACACAATAAAAAAATGGTTAAGGTAAAAGACCTTTGAGGTTGCCGATGGCCATCCCTATCCTTTTCTTTTCCCACTCATTTCCCTTCACATCCTTAATCCCGAATCTATCCTTTCCAATAAACCTATTTTATCCAATTTCCCACGTTGAAAACGCACTTGTGAGTCTCCGGATGTTGTGTGTGTTTATGGGCGACGGGAACTATCTGCTCGTTTGTCTTCCTTTCAATAAAAAATTAAAAAGACTTTTGATATATCAAAATGTACCATTGTTACCATTAACGCGATAACTTATGTAATGTAACTGTCGTTTGTCCAATAGCAATGTTTTCGTGCTTGCTAATACAAAGATTCCTGTAAATTAGTTTTAATTCATTCAACGACTCAAATTAAAATGAAAATTCCGTTATTTATCTTACCGACGCTAACGTAAAGCGAAATAGAGTCCTAATGAAAAGGGCAGTAATTTAAGTCGTAAGATTATGAAAAGCTAAAACATTTATAAAGTAATAAAATAAAAGTAGAAATTGAGTGTTAAAACCTTTATTGACTTACTCTTTAGACAAAGGGTTTACTTATTTTCGACTTTTAAGTATAACTTAGTTCTTTGCACTAGTTTATTTGGTTTAATGAATAAGCTATTTCCAGATTTATAAAAAGGTTGTATTTTTTTATTAATAATACTAATTATATGTTAAGTTACCTATTAATTAGTGAAAGAATACGCATAAAAGTGTAAATTTTAAATACCAAACATGGCTATTCTTCTTTTAAGGTATTATGTTTCAGGTTTGAAGAAGAGAATATTCTGCGGGAACTCGACCATTCCGAAAATACCGCAAGAACGGGAACTATGTGGCAAGAACCAAAAATCTGCCGCAAGTCACTATTCCACGCGGACGAAGTCGCGGGAAAAAGCTAGTGTTTAATATGTGGAAACAATAGAAGAACTCCGTCACTAACTTGTTGTTTTGCTTGCGTACTATTGGCAAAGTATTTACATCTTGAAGCGAAATTCTAAAGTAAAAAGTCGTACCTTGACATCACACTCGTTTTTTGGCCACAATTAATAACAATTATTTCACAAAAAAAGCAGCAAAATCGATTTCAAACACCTTAGAAGCGAACGTTCGTGTAAAAATTTCTGTGGTTTTGATTAAAAAAAGATTATATGTATATATATATACACACATATATACATACATACATACACATATATACATACACACATATGTATGTATGTATGTATGTCGTTTAGAAGATCTGAAAACGAATATACTATATAGTTTATTTTATACAAAAACCGACTTCAAACGCCATAAAAGTTTACTTTCGAAATATATCTTCTAAAAAAAAACAATCTACTGGTACCATTTTTATAAAAAAATTGTGAGAATATTTTGGAATACAGTAAACATACCTCTATCAGATAAAATATTAAGTGTTAAAGTTCATAAGTGGTGGAGATGTGTACGAATAATCCTTAATTTTGGTAATTCCATTAAAAAAACAAATCACTTAACCGATTTTCCTTATAATTTTGAGTGACCATTGCAGAAGAATCTTTATTATTTATTTATTCTTTATTGAAAGAGCTTAAACAGTTAACAAAAGGTGGAGTTAAGATATCAGATAAAAAAATAACTTTTAAAATCGGTTCATAAATGACGGAGATAGGCGGGAACATACATTTAAAAAAATGGAGAAATCCCAATTGAAGTCTCCTCCTTTTTTTAAGTTGGTTAAAAATGAGCCCACCTCATAACTATTCTTTCAAATAAAAAAAAATTCTTTGTTTTGTTGATAAGAGATTTGGTTCCAAAACTTTTATCCGAGTATTCGAAATTTTTTTGAAAAAAAGTCTCAAAGTCAAAAGTATGTAATTAATGTATTTTTTCATACTAGAAAACAATTATAAAAATTAGTATATTTCAATAATAAATTAAGTATTAATATTAGAAGGGGTAGCGAGCAGACCTTAAATTGGGCGGATAATGAATTTGTAAGCTCCTAATAAATTCCTTTTGATGGATTACTTTCAAAGCAATTACTCATCCACTTTATACATAATCGTTATTTAAATTTGTAACAAATTTAATTTAGCTTTTACGTTTAAATGATCAATTTTAGATAAGAATTATTAATTGCTATCTTGATTTATTTAAATACTCCACGGCTCACTTCTTATCGTTAAAATTATAGAATGGTCAAAGGATTCAAATTTGTTTTCAAAAAGACATTAAATTACAGAAGGTATTACAGCTTCCAGATTACATTGCTAAGAATGTGTAGTATACCGTCTAACTAACCGGACTGTAATATATCACACTCTGGTTCGTTAGGCTTTTCATAAATTATAATATCATAAAGAAAACAATATGAATTACATAAACATAACCTTTTGAACTTTTAAAACAGCTTACATTATATTTTTCATCTTTTAAACATGATAAATTTGGTCACTAAATAAAAACTTGTATGGAAGAGTGAACGGAGATAAAATAAGATATACGGAATGATTTGTAAGTCACCAATAATGTTAAAAGCCAATATACAGTACTCGATAGTCATAATATTTATATAATAAAATAAGGGGCATAGTTATCGACCAAAATTTCAAATAAAAAGATGAAGCATGGTACCATGTCAGCAACAAACAGATGGCTAGCTGGCGCAGTTCATTGACCCAATAACGGCACGGCTTGCGCTGTTACGTTACGTTTACTCAGTGGCCAATTAATATGTTTAAATTTACATATATACTCTATGTATGCTCCATCAGTAATCCTGTATATTTTAAATTATATACTTAAATTATTTGCCATTGATCGCCAAATATGTCAGCCTGTTTCATAGGGGTCACCTTCCAATTACCATTACAAAAATAAAATGTAAGTTGTCATAACTTTATGTCAAGATCTCACATGTTTGTATTACAAATGATATCACTAGTACACTATCAACATTTAAAGGTGAGGGAAGGGCATGTTAAATGGAAAGTCCTCAATATTATGCGTTTATGTTGCCAGCTATCAGTCTACCAGAACTAAAACATCTTACATAATATTTAAATACAAAAAAATAATATTAATACCATAGAAATATACAAAGCTAACTTTGAATATGATATATTGATTCAATATACGAATGAAACAAAACAAAATAATGAAAATGGACAGAATGGCGAACATCTTTAAACATGTTTAACTGAGTGTTAATTTCTCAATTTTTATATGTTATAAAAAACTTGAACCTAATTAAAAAAGCCATCTAACTATAAGCTCTATGGCTCGTGTTGTCAAGGCGATTAATATGCTTAAATTCCACACACACAAACCATAGTGGCCGTACAAATAATTGTTCCAGGTTGGAATCGAATCTACGATTTGCGACTTCGAACCCAACGGCTTAGCAGCTGCGCTAACCTATGTCATAAATTAAGTAAATCCTTATATTTGGATTTTGATACTCAATGTCTCTTGGTAACTACGACTGAATAAAAGTGGTCAAAACATTTAATAATAATAAACACCTCAAAATATAAATCCGTAAATAGGTAGCTAAATAATTTACTGTATCTAAAAACTATACTATAAATTATTCCTATCAATATTATCAATTATGCAATAAAAAATGTTGTTTGTTGGTTACTATACACAAGTTATAATTCATACTAGCCATGCTGACAAATTCGTTCACCGAATGTTGTAATTCACACAAATAACTGCCTCTAAGATAAGATACCTTAGGTATCTAAATAGGACATATTACAATTGATGTATTATTTCCTATTATTCTTGTTAATATCCATTGATGTTTTGTGGCCTTAACGCAGCCTATCTTTAAATCAATCATAAATAAAAATATAAAGCAAATGTCATTTGAAAAAATTATACAGGATGGTTGGAAAGTCACCAATGATATAAAAGGAGAGCACTCGGTACTTGATTGTCATCATAATTATGTAATAAACTACGGGGCAGTTTTCAACGTAATTTTGTAGTAAAGTTCATTAAGCTAAAGACGAAGTCGCACGCGCCATATCCGCTAGCATGCCCATGGCTTTCGTAAATAATAACTTAACTATCGGTTGAGTTTACTCAGTGGTCAATTTATATGCCACCCTGTGTGTATGTATATGTATATATATGTATGTATATATATGTATATATGTGTATATATATGTATATATGTGTATATATGTGTAGTTCAGGTTTAAGCGAGAATAAACAACAGCTATTCATTTAATACTTAACATTCTTGTGACACAATCTTTTTTGCCATACTCCTCTGAAATAGCTTGACCAATTTTCATAAAATTTTATGTTTATTTGGCAAGTCTAAAAATCGGCTATATCTATTTCTCATATCCAAAGTGATAAGGGTGGTCCACTCTAAATATCTAATTTTTATTTCGTATTTTTATGATGTGGCTTTAAGAAGTACATAGAACTCTAAATTTTCATGATTCTATCACTGACACCTTTTTTCAAAGGTTTTATTAGTAATTTAATCATTTGCAACCCAGGTTAGAATCTGTGAAATAACTTATAATTGCCAGGTCAGGCAGTTTTTAAATATAAGATTTTAAGCATACAAATTCTAAAATATTGTGTATTGGTATGTACTTAGCGGCTTAATGCATTAGTCACACATGCTTAGTTAAATTATTCAAGTCAGACATGGAGTACAGTAAACATACTCAGAATACATAATGGGAGTCACTAATACCGTTCCATTGACCCCACATTGTTTAACATTTGGATTATTTAATAATTACTAGAGATGCCGCAATAATCGAAATTCAACCTTTTAAATGTATTTTTCGTATATATCAAACTTTATTCACTTTGGGTAATCCGCGCTCTTGCGAAAATTTCTCTTGAAGAAATCTTTCTTAAGATTGTATATTTATATGTAATGTCAACATTATGTGTAAAATGTTATGGTGGTGTGTGTAAGGGCTTTTTTTATTTATTTAATATCTTTATATATATATTACTAGCTGGTCTCTGCGATTTCGCCCTGCATAATTTTCCTCATTTATGCAACATTCTTCTGGCATTGCATCACTCCAATTGGTTATAGCGTGATGATATATAGCCTAAAGCCTTTCTTAATAAATGAGATTTCCGACACTAAAAGAATTTTTTAATTTGATCCAAAAGTTCTTGAGATTAGTGCATTCAAACAAACAAACTCTTCAACTTTATAATATTAGTATAGATATAAAAATACAAAGTTTAAACACTCCTCTATATAATTTTTAACTATGCTGAATTACATACATTTCCATTTGCTTCATTTTCGTAAAAAAAAAGTTCCAAGTTTTTGCTTTAACATATAAATATATTTATTATAGACTACTACTACTAAATAATAGATAAGGGCTTTTAAACATATTGGATATAAGTGGGCTACATCCAGAATATTTATTACTTATATAAATATCACTAAATCAATATAAAAACAATAATCAGAATTACAACTCACAATTCTGCTGGATCACTTGACAATCCGCTGTCAGAGCTAGAGCTACTTAGGCCCTCGGGTTGTGACAGATTATCGGGTTCCAAATTAAAGTCCGGCAATGCATCATCCAAAAAGTTGAATGAGCCCTGTTCCAAGGAGAAAATGTTCTCCAGGAGGTCGTCAGATGCCTGCCAGGGATCCGACTGTAATAGAAATTCCATATTAAAAACTGTCTTAATTTATTAAAACACTATGTAACACTATAATATAAAACTGTAACTATTTGAAGTTGCAGAATTTATTTCAAGTTTATAAAGTAAAAAATATGAACTGAAAAGATGATGTAAATTGATGCCAAGTTACAACAAGTACAAAATAAAATATACACTAACAACTAACTTATGATCAGGATTAAGTTGAACATAATTATAAAATTACTTAGAAACATCAATTATTTCTGATAATAATAGTGTAATGCTATACACTTATGTCATTACAAGATAATAAATATTAAGTAATATTAATCATAGTCGTTAATTTATCATTTAATTAAAGTTTAACGAATAAGCTATTACCAAAACAATCATTAATCTAGTCAAAAGGATTACTGGTAACTTATACCAAAATAGAATAATAATTATAAAAATTATTCTATTTGTATAAATAACAATAAAAATAATTTATAGAATGTATTAGTATTTACATATGTAATAGTAAGAGTTATTCTAATTAATAAGGTTAAATGCAGATTGAAAGAATAGTGTACTCTTACTTGATGTAAAGAGAAAGGCATCTGTAAGTGAATGTTTCAGCCAATGCATATGATTTAAGCTCAAAAACTTTTATTTTCTCACACAAATAAATTAAATAGACAGTTTCTTAACATAATTCATTAGTATTTTTGTCTAATTCAATATATTTTCCATGTTTATAGAGTTAAATGGACAATTCAATAATGTAAATATGTATAAACAACAATTTATGAAAAAGAATATTTTGAAAATAGCAAAGGGTTAGACCACAGTAGATATATTTACCTCAAGCAAGGACAATAAGTCTAACTTTTTATCCATTTTGAACTAATATCAAACATTGATATTTTCCCACTATTTCATCAACACAATGACTCACAACATATAAATTACGAAAACTAGGATAGAATGTAAAGAAAGTGATGACACACTCCACTTGGATCACTTATAAACAACCAGTCCTGTTACGTTATATATTATGCGGTGAAATGGACTTAACAAGCATATGGAAATGCCGACCGCATGGTGCCTAGCTGGCACTTAACAATAGTTGTTTACGTCGCGACGCACTTAGAAAAAACACCGATTGTGTTCACTGACAGATGACTTAGGGCAGAACTGAAGTTAATTGGAGCAACCTTGTTCCCTAATGCGTAATCTATTAATTAGATAAGGTACGCGTTAAAAACACCGGCGAGCTAGCCACGTCCGATCCGAAAATGAAATGAACGTATAACGGTAAAAGTAGGAACACAAGCCCACGAAAGCTGTTCAACGAGGTCCGTTCGTCACGTAGAACGTTCATTGCTACCCGGTGTGTCAATAATATCGCTCGCTTACTTACTAATTCAATCATTTCTTCGGTGACGTTCCGCCTAATAAGATTCTGTTACGTTATCAATTCGCGATTGTCATGTCCTTGTAAATGTTGTGATACGAACCATTAATCCGTCCTGCTGATAAATATCCATTTTGTTATTTTTTGTAGTAAAGCCGTCGTGTTCTAGATCACTTCTTGAAATATATTCCAAGATATTACTCATATCGTCATTAACGAGAGTCATTTTGAACTTCAAGTTTGCACTGTGTAGACCATATTTTTGTTTTTCCTTGGCTAAATTTCATTATTACTGCGACAAAAATATACTTTGGGCCCTATAATAACATTTTAATATAAAAACATTTTGTTACAAAAATAATATACAACAAAGTAACAATATGACATTTCTATACAACTTCCAACGTGGATATAGTGACGTCATGAAAGTAGTACACTTTTCACAATCTGATTGGAGAACTGCAGTCGATAAAGCAGTAGGGCTATTGCGCCATCTATTTATGAACATGTGAAACCATAAGCAAATATGCGTATAAAATTTAATCAAGTTTCAAAACATAGTTTGCTTCTGCATACTGTTCTTCCAGTTATGTGTAATTTATAATAAACTTAAATATTTTATCTGCTATTTCTAATTTTTAATTGATAAACATTTATATTATTGCAGTATCCTAAATCATCAATGTAATACGTAATAATTAAAATTAATTTAATATTGTATTGAATTACATAACCGAATGATATCACTGCTAGATTTTTTAAAGTTACACTACTAAACAAGTTCACTGTCAGAAAAATCAAATTGAGCAGGTATAATTAATATTTAAACAACGCTTGGAATCATCAGTGTGGTGTATCGATTTTTATTATTTTGTACTGGGCGGTATGCAAAAGCTTGTATTCTTTGAATCTACACTAAGTGTTAGCCGATTTATATATCTTAAATTGTTTAAAGCTTTATCATGCTTATATAACATATGGATGAACTGCCAAGTGCTTGATTTGTATAGATCTGAAGTAGGACATTTAAAAATAATTCTAAGCCATTATATTTTAACCGATATCAAAAGAGGAAGTTTCTCAATTTGAATGATTATGTTCATTTTTAAGTATGGTTGCGCATATCTCCGCCGTTTATGGACCGATTTAAAAAATCTTTTTTTATCTTATAGGATCTTTTGGAATGGTCCCATAAAATTTTCAGGAAAATCGGTTTAACAGTTTTTCTTTTAAATGAAACGAAACTAATAATTTTTATGTATTTTTGCGCGCATCTCCATCAATTTGGTTCAAATTCAAAATATTTTTTTATATATTAGAGCATTTTTTTACATAGTCCCATAATTAAAAAAAATCGGTTTATTAGTTTGTTTTCTTTTTTGAACTGATTTAAAAAATATTTTTCTTTTATCTGAGGACCATTGTGGGAGTGTACCTTACAGTTCCACAATGGTCCTATATAATTTTTATAAAATTCGGATTGGTTTCTCTTTAATATCAAAATAACGGAGAAGATATGTTTCGAAAGTACACTTTTAAAGCGTTTGAATTCGGTTTTTGTATTTTTTAGTGGAAATAGACTGGTACATAAAAGAGTAATCTTTAACTAATTTTGCTTGTTACAGTCTTGATAAAACTTTATAATTTCTTAGACCCGTCTATTTAATATTTGATCGAGAGAGCGAAGTGGGTAAGGTCTATTTATACACGCTATAATATACAGATATATCAATTTTTTTGTATATAAATATATGTGTTCTGCGAGAAGCCCTTGAACTAAAGATTCAATTAAAACGAAATTTGGAATACATTCGGGTAATATTACTCAAATTTTCAAGTTCGCTGGACCTTAAAATTAGTTTAGTAGTTAATGAGATATTTCAAAAATTTCATGACGACAAACTTATATGTAACTAGATGGCGCTATATTGATATGTTATTAAATTGATTGTTAATTTGTAAGCTACATAAGTTATTGGACGTAAAGTATTAAAATCATAATAATTTTTTTTTTTATGGAAAGGAAGACAAACGAGCAGACGGTTCACCTGATGGTAAGTGATCCCGTCGCCCATGG
>JAOCPS010000013.1:1160305-1180050 GCA_025505425.1 Graphium colonna
TTACACACTGTAACGATATCTTTGATTTATTAAGTGTTAAATGTATTAAGCAGGGGATATAGACGGCCTATTACGAAGGCCGTCTAGTTTCTAACCCGAGTTATGTGCGGGACGAAGCTGAATTTATTATCAAGAACGATACTCTATCTGGGTATCGTTTTTGGTATTTGGTGTTGTTAACCCATGGGATTGGACTATCCATGAATGTAACTGATGAGAGTTAACTCACTTTTCCGCGAATTAAATATAGTGCCCCGCTTTTGGATGGATTTATTTCAATACTCCATTTCCGAAACTAGTCACCAAGGGTATTGGCTGCGGTTAGTAGGCGTTTGAGAATAACATCAGCTTGAGAGTTTGATGTGAAGATGCAGGTGTCTTCTGCGAATAGGGCTATCTCCACACCTGGGATACGCGGTATGTCATTGGTGTAAAGAGTGAAGAGAGTTGGCCCAAGGACTAAATCTTGTGGTACCCCTGCAAGGACGGAACGCGGAGTCGAGCATACTCCCTCTACCCGGTAGCGGAAGGTTCGATGTTCTAAGGAAGTCTCGTATTATGCATACGAGACGATCATTTAACTTGTACATAAACCCGCTATGCCAGACTTTGTCAAACGCTTTCGATAGATCGAGAAAAAGCGCTCCTGTATGGGAACCTACTTGCGTTTTGGCTAGTATGTGCTCCGTGATGCGGTGCACTTGATGAGTGCAGGAATGTTTGGTTCGAACGTCGAATTGTTCTGGGATAGGAAGCCCTCGAGAGTCCATAAAGTTTTATTAGCGGGCTAGGATTAGTCTTTCGTATATTTTTCCGAAGGTTTTTTAAAAGACTAATCAGACGATATGAAGCGGGGTTGGTGGCAGGTTTGGAGAACCCTATAACCTCTGCGTTTTTCCACTCTGTGGGAAAGAAGCCTTTGGTTATCGCCGTGTTGTATATTAGGACCAATAATTGAATGATGGCAGTAGGAAGGAGTTTAGTCGCCTTATTGGTAACGCCATCAGAGCCTAGGGCTTTACGTGGTCGTAATTTTTTAATGATTCCGCAACAACTTCACCGCAAGTAACCGGGGAAACGGCTTGCTCGCCTTTTTTACTAACGTGTCGTCCACCTGTCGGAGTTGGTGTTGGTCGACCAGCAGTAGGCTTGCGGTACACTGAGTCTCGATGCTGTCAGCCAAGCATTCGGCCTTCTCTTCATCTAACATGGCAGGCGTGTTGGCTGGGCGATTGATCGGGAGCATGGTGGCCACTACACCGGTTTTAAACGCTTTTGGGAGGGACCAGAAAGCCTGGTGCGATGGTCTTATGTTTCGACATCTGCTATCCCACCGTTCATTTCGCAAGGCCAATGAGTGCTGTTGTTTCACGCTCTAGAGAACATAGATTGCGCGCAACAATTGCGGAGTGCGTGTTTTGTCTAGTAGCAATAGTGACTGGAATTAAGCTAAGTTCAGGCGGGATATCTTTTTTAAACTCAGCTTTGACTTTATGCCAGCTGGTGACGGTCTTTGTTGAACGAGTGGCATGGGCTAAAGGCCCTAGCCGAAGTATCGGTTGATCCAAGTTAAGCTCGTGATTACTTCAATATCGCGAAGGGCGAGATTCAGATTTCGGAAAACTGCGATGTGAAGTACATCCGTTGTGTGATCTACAACGTACGGGAAGTAGGTATGCAAGCTAGGCGCAGCTACTTCAAAATTGAGAATATCGGAGAGCGCATTAAGTGCAAATCCCCTATCCTTGATTCTGATAATGATATTTGAGCAACAGGTCAAGCCGGGTGCCTATTTGCCCTGATGCTTGCCTGAATTCAAAGACAACGGCGCGAACCTCTGCCATGTCTAGCTTTTGCGCTAGGCGGTTAAGGGCTGCGAAGGGATCTGTCCCCTGTGCTTGGAAATTGTTGTTGACGCAACGCGCTTTTGCATAACAGTTACATGATGAATGACCATATAGCTGGCACTTGTGGCACTGGCCGGGAAGGGTGGCCCTACGTGGGGGCTCTACTATGATGTCGCTTAGGTCACAGATCGACCTAATGTCGAAGATGGACTTGCCCTCTGGGGTTAGTTCCAGATGGGCCTGGACCATATCGATGGGCAGTTTTGTGCGTCCGCTAGTCATGCAAAACACATTAATGACTGGTAGGCCCTGTTTCTCTATTGAGTCTAGTATGTACTCAGACGCATCCGACGAGGTTGGAGATTATTCATATTCTTAGTTGTCCGGTATATATTGTATTTTTATTAGGTACTCATATCAACTAATTTTCATTATGCGGTTAGTAATGACTTAGTATAATAATTTTCTTTTTAAAATATATATTGACGTGAATACAAGTCATAATATTGGCATATTAGTTTTTTTTTTGCTTCAATCAAATCAATTGGAGTAGTAATGTTAAGTTTTCAAAGTCGTGGCATTGTTCTTGGCATATTCATTTGTTCGGGCTTGAAGGATTTAAATTTTTCTCGCCCTATTATTTTCTGAGAAGGCGTGAAAAAAAGATAACATTGACTTAATATGCTAATACCAAAAAAGGCAAGTCCCTTGAAAATTAGAGTCCATAATAAAGGGCTGAATGGGCCGTAGCGTAAACGTTGCAACATTTATACACTCATGATTAATGTTATCAAATGTTAATTATAAATAACAAAATATACTATTGTTTTGTATATTGACTGTCTTATTGGATATTATTATAGATTTGACGTGATAACCTCATATAAAACGATGGCGCCGGCTACACACATGAAAACGCATGACTTATTGTCACGTTGGGCCGAAATTGCAAGCGAGATCGCGGAGCGATAGAGACACACGATTGTTTATCATTCTCATGACGTTATCACGTAAAATTATCGTTCGTAAACAGTCGTTACAGACCAACCAATTTTTTAGTAATACGTGCATCACGCACATCCCTAGCGGTTGAATTTGACCATGGCGTACGGGGTAATTTTCGAACTTGAAATTGTTAAAAGTTCTAAATTTTTTTATTTCGTTACTTAATAGTTTCATGATATTAATTTCTTTTTAGCCTTATATTTTTACGTTGATTTAATATTACATTTTTAAATATAATAAATAATAATTCCAATTATTGTCGTTAAATATTTCTTGGTCGAAGTTTTCCCAAGTATAAAGGCTGTGAAAAAATTGAAAGGAACGTTTTCTTGAGTTGCGCAGTACTCACGCTTGACGTCAATTCATTCATATTTCAAATTTGACGTGTGACGTGCTGTCACGGCACAAGAGTGAATTCTATTATTTATTTTAGAATCGCATAGTCACGACACAACAGTAATTTGTTGTCGGATATTTTTTGTTTTTAAAACATCCGAGTCCCATAGTGTCGTCAAAATGGTGTGTGTACCATGTTTTATAATTCCAGTGTTATTGTTTTTGTGGCACAAATTTATACAGCCGTACGTTCTACGTTTTTGGAATCCTTGGGCTGTGAAAGATGCGGAAGGCAATGTTAAAACTGAATTTCCGTTCAAGTGTGAAGGTGGCG
Source organism: Graphium colonna (assembly GCA_025505425.1). Taxonomy (NCBI): domain Eukaryota; kingdom Metazoa; phylum Arthropoda; class Insecta; order Lepidoptera; family Papilionidae; genus Graphium; species Graphium colonna. Next base: position 1,163,828 of record JAOCPS010000013.1, read on the forward strand.
TATGTTCCTTTGGCAAAAAGAAAATTGAAAGTAAATCTGAAAACATAGAACCCGACCACAACGAGAGTAAACTTCAGAGCGAAGAAACAGCGAAACTTAAATGTAATTAAGAAATTTAAAATACTAGTATAATTTTTTTACTTGTGTTTTAAATTTTGCTAAAAAAGTATTACTAGGAAACATCTCAACATGTCGTCATATACTATATCAATAATAGAATTTATCATTGTTAGCCAATAAAGCATTTCCAAAAAAGCATTTATATTATTTAATTAAATGTTAAAATAAAACACAGTGTATATTGTTTTATTTATTACCACAGAATTCAATGTTCTTAACTCTAATTATTCATACAAATAAAACTTAGTAGGCTTTCTTATAATGAATGAATGTTGGATGTTTTAATTTCTACTAGTTGCATTTTATAAATTTCCTTACTTCGCTGATAAAAGAAATAAGTTAAATATCCATGTCTATAATTAGAAAAAAACATTAAAAATTATTTGACTCCTATATTACTATTAATCTTAAAAATGGTCAATGAAAATGGCATGAAAAATAACACAAAAATTGGAAATTAAAAAAAAGAATAAAGACAAATATCAAACAAAATAGGGGTTTGGTAAAACATAAAAAAAGATTAGAAAAATATAATATTTTTAATTAAACAAACCCTGCATTTCAAACACTGGTATTTTCGCTGTTGTTTTACACTTTATCCAATCACATTATTACGAATAATTATTTAACTTTATTAGATAAACAACTATTTTGCAAATGTTCAAGTAGGTTTGTCTGTCTGAATGTATTTTTTATAATTAAAATAAACTAAACACTTCTGCCTAGTTTACAATGCTGAGGCTTAACAGTCAAAGAGTCTTAAAACTATTGACTTATGTACTAAATAACTAATATGCAGCATCTGCATGTGAAATAATCAGAGAAAAGGCATTTTTATTTTATTTGTATGGGAAAACTTGCAGATACCCCATATTGGCACAAAAGTATACATTCTGACGTCATAATCCTTTCAATCGGTGTCATTCATACTTAACATCCACTGCAACAGTTATTAGTCCCTTATTTTACATTCTTCAATTCAACTTCAAAAACTAATGTGGAATTTGGCGGGATAACTGGAGGAGAGCCCTTAGCACCGTACCTGTGTAAATTATAAAAAAATATATTAGGTGTATGGTTCAATAAAAACAAGATTATTTTCACACAAAAAATAGATTAACAGACTTCAGACACCTTAAAAGTGTTCTTTCAAGTACTTCTTTTCGTGTATATTTACAGGTTTTTCTGAAAATTTTACCAAACCATTTAGGAAGTATATCTACTGGCTAATAGAAGTATTCTATTAGCCAGAATATTGTATAAAATGTATTTTGAAAGAAATCATGTGGGTGAAACAGTGGGAGGATATGTAAATATTTTATATTTGATTTCTTGAAACATAAATGAGCATTCAGATAGGAATGTTATTAAGACAAAGCCATAATTTAACAGAAACTTACGCCATAGCTGGCGGGCAGATGATCTTCCTCTTTCCTCCAACCTTCATGCCAGCCACACCAACGTCCCAGCCACTGATCACCTCCTTGGAACCAAGCCTGAACTTGAACCCGGGACCCTTAACGCAGTTGTCAAACATCTTGTTGTTTTGCTTCAGACGACCTTCATAGTACACCTGGTTGAGGATTTAATTGGAATAAGGAATATGTTGATACACAAGTTTATTTTCCCAGAAAATTACAAAAACTGACTTCAAACGCCTAAAAGTGTAATTTGATTTTAAACACATATTACTCAGCTTTTTTTATTATCTGAATTTTATAAAACAAATTGTAGGATTACTATAGAACCATGTACAGACAAAACAAAAATTTTTAAAACCAAGTCATAACTTGCGGAGATATGTGTGAACCATTCTTAAATTTTGTTGTGTGTCTTTATTAAAAAAACAAACTTATGAACTGATTTTTCTAAAGATTTTATAGGACCATTCTGGAAAAATACCCTATAAGACAAAGAAAGCATTTTTAAAATCAGTTCATAAATGGCAGAAATTTCCGCGAACGTACATAATACATTCAAATTGAGAACCTTCCTCCTTTATTGTCACATAACCCCATTCATACATAGTCCCATAAAATAAAAAAAATGTTAGCAAATATCTCTGCGACTTTTGAACTGTTTTGAAAAAAATAAATTTGACTTTCCCGTGGAATGAATTGTCACCGGTATTTCCAGACTGATGACAAATAAGGGACCTGCAAGAAACGAGCATACTCCTATTGCAAAAGACTGGTAATGCTCTTGTAATTCCCCTGATGTTGCGGAAGTACGTAGGCGGCGATGATCTCTTAACATTTTCTCGTTTGCCACCTCCTTCTCCATAAAAAAAGTGTGTGTGTATTTATGAACGCACGTAAGAAGTTATACTTCTTTGGCGTAACTTGATAAAAATTTTATCTTTCGCGTTATCCCACATTTGTAGAAAAACTACACTAATAATAGAAAAAATTGCATTTAGTACATTGAAACTTTTATTAAATGCATCATCTAGTTAAATAAAGTTTATTTAAATATAAATAATGGACACAAACTTTTATTACTTTTTATATTTGGGATGTAGCGAGAGTTTTGCTATATATTACCTTAGCTCCACCATCTAACGAAATATGTTTGAAATACAAGTTAATGTTACAGACTCGATGTTACTGCGAAAATTTTCTTTCATATAGATACACTACATGACATGTAGACTACAGCTTCATAATGGTGTGCGCGCGCATCGTAAAAATTAACACTAGCTAAATTCACGCTGTCAGTTTTCAATGTCGGTGTGCGCGCGCATCGTGAAATTTTCTCTCATAATTTTCCCCTAATGCTCCAAAAGAAGTATAACTTCAAAAACTACACATGCAACTATCTTTAAAATGTATTTTTTTCACAATATTTTAAAAATGGGATGATAAAGGCTGTAGAGCCTATCGATTGATTTATTATAAAGTTAAACTCACCATAACAACTTTACCGGGCTTGGCTACAGGTCCAGCGCCCACTTTGAGGTCCTCAATGGCAACACCACCGCTTAGTGTTTTCTTTTCTTTTTTCTCACCTTTCTCTTCTGGTGATTCCTTCTTTGCTTCAGGCTTCTTCTTTTCCTTCTGTTGGGCCTCTGGCTTCTCCTTCTATAAAAAAAATAAGATTATATTGCTTCCTATTATGTTAGTTATATGAAGACTTAATTCAATCCATCAATTGAAATGAAATACATTTGCAAATATTTATGTTATTCTCACATACTACCCAACTTTATGTAGGGAATAAAATGGTCAATGGCAATATTTTAAAATTAATTCTTTTGTTCCACTTTTGCTACCGCTAAATAACATATTTCTTGTCCACAGTATAATCAAATCTATAGGATGAGGATAATATTTTTCATATTGTGTTTATAGTAACTATATGGCGTGAGTGGTGAGTCACCTACAATACTTATTAAAGGAGAGCACTTTGTACTTGATTGTGATCAAATTTATGTAACAAAACAAGGGGCACAGTTTTAGCCAAAATTTTCCAATAAATGGATAGTGTGGCGGCTGTCATCAGCTGTTTTGCACGAAGCCGTCGACCTCCACCTTCCGTCTCATCCCAGCCACGTCCGCTCGGATGAGCATGAATTACATTATGATTTTTTTCAACTTTAGATTATGTTTACTCGGTCGTAAATCAATATTTATTTTTAAAATTTTTATTATCTTCATATATGATCCCCAAATATACTGTTCTAAGAATATGTATGTATGTCACCCTGTACATTTAATATAAACATATCTTTTTATTTTAAAAGAAAAAAAATATTAGCAAATTATTTGAAGTTATAGTGCTAACGTGAAATGGTTAAGAATATTTCTTAACCTTTCCACGTTAGCACTAGGCTTATGCTAGGATATGGTTGACAACAATAGTCGAATGGTGGGATGCGAACCCATGACCACCTGATTGGTTGTCTGTATTTTTAACCATCAGGCTAAGGACACTTATATTAAACATATAGTGTACAATACCAACCTTCTTCTCAACACCATTTACTTGTGGCTCTTTCTTTTGCTGTTGTTGCAATTTCTTCTTCAATCGTCTTTTCTGAGACTTGCTAAGTTTAGACATGTCTACATTGCTATCATCCTTGCTTGTATCAAGAGTGGTATCGGCATCTTGCGAAGTGTCCGCATCATTATCATCGTCTTCCTCCTCATCTTCAGATTCTTCCTCTTCTTCATCGGAATCTTCCTCCTCACTGCAACGAAATTGAAATGTACAGGTGAATCACTAACAACGTAAAGGAGAGCACTTGGTTTTCTGTAAAAGTAGGCGCATAGTTTTTAACAAAATATCTAATTTATTTAAAATGAAGTGTGGATATGATCCCGACAGCGAACACGTGGCCAATTGGCGTATTTCATTGACCCGAAGAAGCGAACACCTCATATGCGTTTCGTAATTAATTATATAACTTTCGATTAAATTTAAAGTCTTCCTGACCGAATTACGGCCACGGCGGCCAATCTAATCTGAGATTAGCCAACTGCGAAGGAGATATTTAATGCACAGGTGTACGCGCTAACACAGGTGCACTCTGTGTTCCTTTACTCTCATAGCCTGATGGGACAGATATCCAACACGACCGGAGAGAGATCAGGCAGGACAGACTTTTTTTCATGCCCATCTAACGCATGGATTATTTTTCTTTTCAGATAATCAGGTGATCAGCCCACTTTGCCCTAATCCAACCTAAGAAACAACAACAAAAAGTATTGTTCTGGTTTACAAAGCAAGGGTCCATACCACTAGGCTATGGAGGCGGTCAATTAAATTTACTCAATTAAATTTATTTTGATTATTACTTTTATTCCTTAAATATGATTGCCACATATAACATATGTAGAAAATGCTCAAAACTTTAGTTAAAAAAATAGAAGTGTACATAAGGCATCTTTACCTATCATCACCCTCAGCAGATGTGTTAACTTTGAATGAATCATCATTATCATCTGTGTCCATGTCCTCTCCGTCTAAGAACTTTTGTAAATCATTCCCTTCATCATCATCAGAGTCTGAACTGTCTTCTGCAGCAGCTGCTTTCTTTGCCTTTTTGTCTTGCTGCAAAAAAAAATAAAAAAAATACAGGTATAGTTTATAGGCAAAGGACAATGCCCATTTGTATATGGGGTACTGTACCAAGTTGCAACAATTCAAAGTTTTTTTTGGGACTAGACTTATTCGTAAATTAAACCCGGGTTTCGGAGGTATTTGATAAAATCGAGAAATAGATTCATAGAAAATTGTTTTTATTGCATTCTACATCTCCATGACTGATTATGTTAACATCATGTACTTTAATCAAATTTCGGACTTTAAATTAAATTTCATGTTCAAAAATGAACTTCATGGAGCGTAATGTAATAAATTATGAAAAAAAAAAACTAAACAAATTTGATATTGATGCGCTTCAGGTCATTGTCTTTTGACTATGTAAATTATCACATAAGGAAATTCCATATGCTGTATGTGTGTGTATTAAGCACACAATATATTATTAAAATAAAATATTCACATATGATCTAAGTTTTGAAAATCCTAAAGAACTTTGTTCTTGGGGATCCCCCAACTGCACAATTTTGTAATAAATTAATGAAGAAATATACCTTGGCTTTTTTAGTGGGGGCTTCTATGCTATTCTCCATTTTACGTTTATTTTTAGCAGGAACAAGCGTTGGTACTTCCTCCTCCTCTTCCTCGTCTTCTTCCTCCTCTTCCTCCGAAACCTCCTCTTCGTGTTCAGGATCCAAATATCCAGTCAAATGGACATTGCACTTGCCTGCAGTTATAAATTAGTTACAGTATGACTAAAATAATGCAAGCAAATGAATACTATACATTCACTAAGAAACAATAATGATTGGCGTATATTTATTTGTAGTATTTGCGAGTCAAAAACAATATTAAAGGAGAGCATTCGGTACTCTATTGCCATCGCATTTATGTATGAAGTGTAATAAATCTAATTTAGTACTTTGTTAAGAATGGAATGTCATAATATGGTACTTTTAGTCAACATTTTACAATAAGTTAGATGTTATATGGCATACCATACAGAGTTGCATTAAGTTCAAACTTTTTTTGTAAAGACAACACTTTTATATTAACTCCTACAGAAGTTCTTTTTGTAAACAAACCATAGGGTTTTGGGGATATTTGATCAAAATAAAAAATTGATTCATAGAAATATTTTATGACCAATTGTGTGAATGTCATGTATATAAGGCAAAGTTAATACTTTTATATTTTAAATTAAATTCTCTGTTCAAAAATCAAATCGATGGAGCATAATGTTGTAAAAATTATGGAAATAATTAATTTATAATTTTGGTGCAGCTTTTGGGCATTGTGTCCTTTGGCTATTTAAAATTTTGTGACTTCAAGCCTTTGAACACTAAGCACATGTTAAATGTTAATTAAAAATAGCATATTATTCTGATGATTTTTTTTTATTTAAAAAGGCCATTACTAAAAAAATTATATTCATAAACAATGTATTAAACTGTATGGTAGCAGCATTTATATTTAGTATGTCACAGTAAAAACAAATTAAATAACAATTATGTGGTTAATTTCTGAGATAGTAAAAATCATTACCATTTGTCAAGAAAGCAATTGAATTGCCAGCTTTGAAGTATAAATCCAATGGTACTTGTATGCATTTGTTCTTCTGAAGAGTGCAAATAAGGAAGTTTTTTCCATCAACCACAACCATCACCTGGCATGCCTCATTGTCCCCTGTTGATGTATCCATAGCTGCTTGTGATATATGGAACGGCTTTTCCACCACTTGGGTGTACCGCTTGTTTGGTTCCATAATAAGTCCTACAATAAATTATAATAGTCACTTTCCATTTATTTTTTAATTCAGTAGCGATATTCATAATTATGGAGCAAATGAGAAGATATTGTTTCCAGAATTTTCTATAGATAATATCGAAGTCCCGGTAACAATCTCATATTGTAAATACGTTTAAAATACGGTAATTATATTATGTGCTGAAATATTTCACGAACATAAAGGATTGAATCTTATTATGGCAAATAAATAATAATAGATGTCACAAAACCCAACGGGATTATATACTTTATGAAAGCATGCTTCGTTGACCAGAATCCACATGTGGTAGTGTCATGCAATTCCGTAACTAATATGTGAACGGCTATTTAATAATTTTGTTGAGCATATTGTTTTCTTAATTCATATAATAAGCAACATTAGAAACGAAAAGCCGTTGGAAACACGTGGGCATGTGGATTCAGTCGGCAAATACAAAACTTACCCCAAAACATTTTGATGATTTCTTTTAACACAAATGAAAAGAGAGTTACAAATACGTTTTAATTTGATTACTTCGTTCTTCCCTTAGAAATATTATGTATTAAAACTTATAGTTTAATAATGCCGGCCACACGGATAGATACAAGGCGGCAAAAGTAACGAGCGAACCAATAATTTATGACACCACCAACCAACCACCACCACCGGTTTATTGGCACTACAGATAAAATAAAATATTATCCTTTAATTGAAAATACTTTATTAAACATTTTAGTTTCCGAAAAAGTTGCAAATTTTACAAATACAAAACCTTCACACAACTTTCTTGCAAAAACAAAATAGTTCCAATTATTTTATTACTGTATTCATTCAATATATAATTTATTGAGGATGTACTCTGATATGTGCAGCGTATCAAATCATAGAGTTTCAAAGGCACTGCTCAGAGTTAACACCATTTTCTCGCGGAAAATAGAATTTAAATAAATTAATATTAATATTTTGACCAGTTATATTATAGTGAACTAGTTTAATGTTAACAGCTTTGCACGGGTGTTCGTCTATTGGTAAAATTGAGATTTTAATATAGAGTATTACAACTAGTATCGTGGTTCAATGTATCCATGTCCGTATTTTGAGAAGTAATTCTGGACAGACGTTTTACAAATAGAGTATAATTTCCTATCCCTTAAGAAGAGCATTATAAACTAACTCTTTTCGTACTATTGAAGTATATACAATAATTTAGTTACCATATTTTGAGTACTTTTGATTTGTATAAATAACATATGAAAAATCACTTACTAATTTATAGTTCTAGTATATATATATATATATATTATTAATATAAATATAAATATTATTTAAATTAATAAAATTTAATATACCTTAATCTTGTGGTAAAAGTGGCCAATTTGTCGCTGAAATGTGACAACACTATCATGTGACAACATTATTATATTTAACATGATATCGTCTTACAAATCGATGAATACTGACTATTTATTTGACGTAATAACGTCTTATAAATTGATAGCGCCGGCTTCACGGACGAAAAGACATGACTTATTTATACGGTACGCCTAGTTTTGCTTGCACACTCGGATGAGGTACGAATGGCCTAAGTGTTTATCTTATGACATTATCAAATTAAGTTATTGTCAGTAAATTGACTTTACCGATAACCGATTTTTTATATTAGTCCACCTCTGCAGCCTTATGATATGGTCACTTGCTTTACAAACCAGAGGTCTTGGGTTCGAACGACTTTGTGTTGCTGTTTCTTAGTTTGGTTAGGGCAATGGAGGCTGATCACTCAATTTCCTGAAAAGAAATATATGATCCATACGTCGTATAGGCATTTACACAGTCGATCCACGTTGTCAAGAATAGTCAAGACCATCTTTGGCAGTTGTTACAGAATGCATGAAAGCACTGATGTTTTCAAATATTCTAATCCATTCTTATAATTCAGTTTATCCCTTTGAGTTGGGGAGGTCAGATCCCAGTCTCTCTGCGTAAAAACTGAATTTAAGATCATTTTTGGGCGGATTAGAAGCCAACTCCAAGTAACTCAGCAAAAAGGCTAGAAAGAAGATTAACCATATAAGTTCTCCCAAACAATATTATAATTTTATTACAACACAAATTATATTAATTTGGGGTTACAGAAGACGGAGTTGTTTTATTTACATCAAAATCATCGCATGATGGTCAACCCAAATCCCCAAAATTTAACTAAAATTGTTCAAGTTAAGTAATATAAGGCAGGAAATACAATATACCAGCATTATTGCTGTGTTACTTGGCCGATTAACACTATTTATAAAGTACATTTTTGCAAGGCACTTCAGAGTGTGCCTAAATTTCTATGGATTACCTTTGCTTATCACTCTGTGGTCCTTCAACATAAACATTGTCTAAGTTTACTTTATCTGTTCTCCTTTTGATCTTTTCTGTTAACTGTCAAGTGAAGGTTGCTGTGTTTTCACAATGGTAAATTTATTTTTGCTTTAAATCTTTGTATATCTCTTTAATCGTGTTAATGTTTGATTAATAAAGTTATTCACTTGCTTATTATTTGGAAAATGGAGGTAAATTGTATTTATTTGCTATCTAACTTATATTATTACAGGGTCGTGTCAGGACTAAGACCGTCAAGAAAGCGGCGAAAATTATCATTGAGAAGTATTATACTAGATTGACTCTAGATTTTGATACAAATAAGAGAATATGCGAGGAAATAGCTATCATCCCAACTAAACCTCTTCGTAACAAGATTGCTGGGTATGTTATTCCTTAGAAAATTACATATTGTGTTCTTATTTAGTCGTATTTTTTTCTATTTCCGTGTTAGTAACAATATAAATCATATTTATTTTATTCCATGAAAAACCATTTCACTTCTACAATGTCAGATATAAGCTCGGAATTCTCTTTAAATGTATAATTAATCCGAAACCAGTTTACAAACATTATTTAATTAATTTGACTTGCAACTTTTAAATTTAATATCATATTTAATTACGAACAAGGTAGTTGTTTAGATAAAATAATTAAAATTCCTTTTATTAACATGAAAAAGGTAATTTGATAGATTGAGGATATCTGCTATTTTTACTTGTTAATATTCATATTTTAATTGACAAATATTTATAATTGATCAGATTTTTATAAAGGCAAATTTCTGGGAAAAGATTCCAGAAAGAAATCAAAGGTTGTAATTAGTAAGCAATACTACCATTACTAAAAGGTGAAAGTGAATGATACACCAGAATAATATATTAATCTGGTGCATCTAACTAACCTTATCAAAATTAGTTTATGTAAATATGTCAAGTAACTTTGCACTAAATTACTTATTTTGTTCAAAATTACCATTTTACCATGTTCTTATAAATATTTTTTGAAAATAAACTGATATATGGTGTGACTACTTGGGATTTCTATTGCATGATTTTTGTATATGTCAAACTGGTTTTAGTTTCTGTTAAAAAATAAAAACCTAGCTTTTATACAGGTGATTGCGACTCATTTTTAATATGACTGGGGGATCCATTTATAAAGAATAAATACATTATTAAAAATAAATAATGATACACCACTGAGTAATTCTAATCTAAAGTTGAAAAATTTTATGTGATTCATGCTTGTCTGAACAGACAGCGTGGACGGAGTGAGAATGAAGGCGGAAGGGGGAGTCAATTGGCTCATTGTGTTCCTTCCACTTCATTAATTTATTGGATAATTTTACCTTAAACTATGCTCCCTTCATTTTATTACATAAATATGATGACAATTGAATGCAAAATGCTCTCATTTACCATTATTAGTGACAGTCACTCTAAGTTTTATACAATAATCATTTCATTTATGCTTTGTTATAGATTCGCCACACATTTGATGAGACGTCTAAGACACTCACAAGTGAGGGGTATCTCAATCAAGCTACAGGAGGAAGAGCGTGAGAGACGTGACAACTATGTACCGGAAGTCTCTGCACTTGAACATGACATCATCGAAGTTGACCCAGACACCAAGGAGATGTTGAAGATGCTTGACTTCAACAATATCAATGGCCTTCAACTGACGCAGCCTGCGACTCAAGGAGGCTATGGTGGCAGACGTAATTAAGGATAATAAACTCTTAAAATAATGTTTTTTTTGTTTTTCTTTCTCCTTTAAAACACATTACATAGTCAAAGAATGATGTTTCATTTAAATATCTAAATTGAAGAAGTAACTTGTAGGTTGATAAAATACTCTGATTAGTATTTTTGCCTAATTATAAGGTTTAACTTAGAATAAATAGATATTAATCTATTATACAACATGCAAGTATCTTGTGAAAGATGAATTGTAAGAATCTGTTATGATTTTTTTCCTTCCTTATTACTTTATTATTTAAGTATTACTTTGCTCTATGGAGTCTGGTCTTTACACCTTGTGTAGAGTATATCTTAATTTACAAGGACGCTTACGAGTTCTTATAAAACTAAAGGAATGTATCATGTTCGTAAGGAGCTACCGCTAAGTTGCAAAGCAGATTCTGTTGAAACGATCAGGTGAGAAACTGGGCAGTTGCTCTTTTTGAAACAATATTGCTTTACAGGTGTCTGTAAATATTTTTAACTGCGATACGCGTATTTTTATACCCTAAAATTTTAATAAAGAAAAACTAGTATGGATGACGATTAAAATTTGGCGGATTATAGCGCATTTTTAGAAAATGAAATTAAATTAGTTTTCAAACTATAGAATATATCGACGCAACAACGAGTACTTACGGATTAAAAAAATAGAGATCTGTAAATAAATTATTACAATATTACAGTAGCTTTACAATATTGGAGATAAGTTGAAATTTACAAATGGACCTTTGAAATTGAAAAATTTACCCAAAACACCCAATAAAAGCAGGAGGTGCCAGGGCTCCGTATTATTGCCCCTCTTATTCTACACAATTTACACGCCAAAAATGCTTATCGTTGGACTTGCGCTTTTCACGGACTACAGAGGCCTCTTTTGTTGCGATAAAACATACGGTTAGAAAGATATCGGCCAACCACAAACACGGTGTCGCGATTAGAGGATTGAGGTAAATCCCTAAAGTATAACAATACACTTTACTAGGGAGCAACTTAAGTCCAATCCAAAACCTTACCGGTGCAGAACGCTGTGTCAAATCATCCTCTTCGGCCAACTACTACGAAAGGAAACCCAAAACATTTCGGTGTAACATTCTACGTTATTATGTCGTTAAACACCTTTATCAAAGATGTTAGAAAAAGAGCGCCTTATGTACAAGGCTGTCTGCAATTCCTTGCAAACTCCAAAACAAAATGTCTCTCAGACACAAGCTCCTTCTATATAAAATTACAAAATATTCAAACGTAGGGCAACTGGATCCCAATGGAATCAGCGCAATACCGATCTGCAAAGCGCTTGCATATTCCCGATATTTCGCAAATTCTTAAAAAAAATATTCGGAAAAGTTTTTTCAAGGGCAGATATCGATTCCAATCTCTCTAACAAATTCTCTACCCCATTCAGATAGACATTTTTTACCGTCCGCGCCACGTCCTTCTTGACCCGGAAGAAGAAGAGTATTTAAGTGACCAGGGACCCATGTTCGGAAGCCCATTCAAACAACACATACACGTTGTAGTAGCCCATAAAACATTGTGGATCCACCTTGGCTCAGAGCGCGGCTAACCAATTCCGTGGGTGGAGGTCCGTTTATTTTTACGTTCGCGGATCTATAACTTTATAGATCCGCGAACGTAAAAGTCGTTAAAAAATATATACATAAATGATAAATTTTGGTATTAAAAAAGAAACTAACTATGCTTGCAACAATCAGTTTTCCGATATAATAATAGATATTTAGTAAGATTTTTATATGTAAACTAGAATGAATTTAACAAAATTAATAGAATTTTTCTATATACGATTTGTGTATCCGAACACATTAATTGTTATGTTTTTGTGGCGTTGGGTTCGTTCGCTTCAATACGTTCGCTCAATCAACATCCCGAAGTGTGAAGAATGTAATGCGTATCGTATGTCGTTCTTGTTCGTTTTCGAAAATCTAATGTGTCTATAACTGAGTTTATTATTTTGCTATAGTTCTATGAATTATAAGTTGACTCTTTTTATTTTTATTAGACTTTTTTATTATTATGAATAATGGAATGTACGCATTTATTAGATAACGTCAAGGTGGATAGCGATTTCTTCGTTACTATCACAAAGAACTTCAATTGTTCAGGTAAAAAAGCTGAATTATTTTATACAATTGGATGCGAGAAATGTATTTTAACTAACGACATCGATGCAATGTTATTTCGTTTTTAATTTGGGAGGTTAGATAAAAAAATCAATACAGCGAACTTAAAATAATCAGCTGTTCGCGGAGAGGAGAGGGGGGCGGCGTGGAGCCGCGGGAGTGACGTGCTACGATTGATGCTGACTTTGAATGATGTTTTTTTCTACTTTGTGTTTGAAATAAAACCAATTCAAATGTCTACGAACTAAAAATATCCAGTTATTATGACGAGCTTGCATATATATCTTTCGACAATTTGAGTAGATGTAACGGTTCGATACGAATGGATCGAAAACCTTGCAAATTTTCAGAGTACATAGAAGGAATAAAATGACTCAGTTAGCAAAGCATTCATATGATTATTACTTGACATTAAATTATTTCTGAGATCATGATGTCATAAAGATATTGCAAATATACAATCGGTTGAAAATGTTGATATCAAATAGTTATGATAATTCGACGCTTTAAATTATCAAAATGGTTTAAAATGTTATTTGAAAACAACCTATTTTTATTATTGGTAAACAAAGGTTATGGGCCATCTGTAATTATTTGTAAATTAAAATTCTCTTTGATCTATTTCAAAAATATGTCCCATGTTTTTAATTTTTTTAGCCCTAAATTTTTGTTTAAATGAATTGATTGTGCCGATCACCATTTATAGATGGTTGAAAACCATATTCTATATCATTCACACTCATATATAAATTGTGCATGCATGTTTAATATAAAATAAGTATGTTTGTGTATAATGATATAAAAGTTGTATAAGTAGAAAACCACTCTATTTCATTTTTTTGAAATATTATAGCTTTAAAATATTCATTAAGATTATTGATAAATTTAATTGAATTCAATTATTATGCTAAAATTATATCTAATTCATATTGAAAGTCTGATTATCATAAATGTTTATACTTAGTACAAACATTGATAACAACAAAGTTGAAGATTTGTTGATAAGTTTAGAAATGTCTTTAGTAGTGGGAAGTTCCCTCCATAGCCTAGTGATAAGGGCCCTTGCTTTGTACACTGAATGTCATGGGTTTCAAATCCCATCGGAGAAACAATAACTTTGTGTTGTTTTATTTTGGCTGATCACCTGATGGCCTGAAAATAAAGATGATACATGTTTCGGATGGGCATCTAAAATGTCTGTCCTGTGTCTGATCTCTTGCCATTACCATATGAGAGTAAAGGAACAGAAAGTGTATCTGTTGTGTGTCTTGTGCACTATAATATCTCCTGCATATCTGGCTGATCTTGGAGTTAATTGGCCACTGTGGCAAGATTGTGTTTGTTATAATTCAGTAATATTATTTATAAATTAATATAGTGTATAGTATTATATTAATATAGTGTATCAGTTATGTACAATATTATTTAACATAAATTTATCTTGTATGTATATATATTATACATGTTAATTTTTTCTGTATTAATTTTTATTATATAAACTCAAAAGATGTGTTTATAGCAATTTATTTATCTTATTTTATTTAGTATAATGTTTTACTTTATCTTGCTTCCATGTATAAGATCTCTGTATTGTTTTAATGTATTTCTATTTCAGTATACTATGCACCTTCCCAGTTTTTATGTCTCACAACCAAGGTTGACTGGTAGATAACGCCATTGGCATTAGGTCTACCTTTATTCAATTTATGCTCTTGAAGTTTAAATAAATTAAAGCTATTCTAAGAAAATGTCATGTTCCATATATTCAAACATGGCTATTTATTAACTTATTATCCATAAAGGACAATGCCTATTTTTAAATGGCATGTTGCATCAAGCATTCAAGTTGCGTCAAGTTGAAACACTTTTTTTTTGGAAACTTAATTAAATGTTAACTCCTACAGAAGTTCTTTTTGTAAAGAAAACCCAGGTTTTGGAGATATAATAGAAAGATTGATTAATAAAAAATTGTTTGTTATATTGTCGCATTCTGTATCTCTATGGCCAATTGTGTAAACATCATATATGTAAAACAAATTTCATACTTTTATACTGAATTAAATCCCCTGTTCATAAATCTAATCTATGAAGTGTAATGTCATAAGAATTTATGGAAATAATTACCATATAGTTTACATCTTTATGCATGCGTCTTTTTGGCAACACTTTTGTGCATTGTCCTTTAATATAAAAATATGTAGTTGCCCAAAGTACTGGTAATATATGTTTTGGTGGAAAAAAAACAATTATTTTGGTGACTTCTTATTATACTTATGTGCATGCATTTTACACTACTGCATACAGTGTAAACTCCATGTAACATTACTTGATTTAACAACAACTCCCTAAAGCATCGAAATCAATTGGCTTTGATTGGTTTAGCTTGCCTTCCGTACAATGATTTTGTTTTTCCATTTAACAACAACTTTATAATGCCCTAAAATGTACAGTCTCTTAAGTGTCCTTATACAGAGTTTTTATACTGTATTTCATATGTAAACATTCATATTATTTTGTTAAATTATTCTAAGTATCAAATGCTGTAGTTGATTTAAAAACAAGTTTGTTTTATCGTAATTGTGTAAAATCTTCAGAATGCTCAACTGCGGAACAGAATTGGATGTGTTTACAATGTGGAGCAGTCAATTGTGGTCGCTACATAAAAGGTCATGCAAAAACACATGCAGAAACATTGGATCACCAACTCTGCATGAGCTGTGACACATATTCAGTTTATTGGTATGTATTAAAAGAAATGGTAATTGTTTACAATATCACATATCAAATTTTTGGTTACAAATAAATTAAATTGGTAGAGAATAATATTGGAAACTATCCTTTGTTTATATATGTAATATTGAAAAGTACCTCTACCAATGTAATTATATTAGAATTTGTATGGATAGACAACACTAACTTAGTTTGGAATCATTGAGTATGTCATGGATATGCTATCGGCACATTTTTTTATGCCATACTTCCTTCGTAGCCTAGTGGTATGGGCCCTTGCTTTGTAATCCAGATGTTGTGGGTTCGAATCCC
>JAOCPS010000013.1:1212535-1231860 GCA_025505425.1 Graphium colonna
TGTAGTAAGGTCTAGGGGTGGAAACACCAGATATTGATTTTAATTAATAAATTTTACTTTTTATAAAAACGCCTTTTATTCCCAATTCTCATACGAAAAATGTTGACTCTTTTTCGACTGCTTTCTTAATTTCGAGCTTTTTTTAATCTTAGGGCCTGGAATGGTATTAAAGTTATGCATTTTTTAATGCGTTACATTATCAGCTTTCATTTGGCACAAAAATTATCGCTTTCAGATAATAATGTACAAAGATATTAGGTGCAGACGAAAAAATGCAAAGTGATGCAATAGTTTTGCTCGTGAGGGTATTATCACTCCTTTTTTAACATCCTGTATAATGATCGAATTACGGCCACGGCGATCAATCTACTGAGATTAGCCAACTGCGCAGGATATATTATAGTGCACATGTGAACGCGCAAACACAGGTGCACTTACTGTTCCTTTACTCCCATAGCCCGATGGGACGGATATCCGACACGATGGGAGAGAGATGATGCACAGGAACAACTTTTTACGTAGCCCGTCCGACACATAGATCGTCTAGATTTTCAGGCAATTGGGTGATTGGGCAGCACAGCTCTAATCTAACCAAGAAACAACACCAAAGTTCTCCGGTTTACATAACAAGGCCCATACCACTAAGCTACAGAGGTAGGATTATGTAAATGTATGCTCATGTTAGAAAATATTTGCTTACAAACTTTGATGGAAACATTTATTAAGAGCACAAATACAAAAAAAAAATATATTTTCAATATTAATTTAAAAAAATTATTATTCACATTTCATATTTTGGTAATTTTATTCTACCATCATGAAAACAATTTTTATGTTCTTAACCAAATTATAGTAATTTTATAGATTGCACTATGTCATATGTTATTTTTTGCAATTGTGTACTCATTTGGTACAAAATCGCCTAATTTATTTACTTAACAGTCTTTTGGTTACAATAATAAGGTACACTTGTATCATACTCAAGAATACTCGCCAAGTAGACCAACATGGTAGCGTTCACAATGTCAGTTACAGCAGTGTTCCATAGAAATTAAGAACGTTAATATTTTTTTGAGCATTTTGCAAAAATTAATATTTACATGCCCAATTAAAATATTTGCAAGTAATACAGGCAGGTACATTCTATAAAATTACAGAATTTTCTTGTATGTGTGTGTGTAGTGTCTTTATCCATGACAAGGTAGTATCACATTTACTTGTAAACTTATTTAATAAGTACAAAAGTCATCTCTGTGCTTGAGTGATAATTTTACCACTAATTGTTGAGTGTCTGGACATTTTGAATTTTGCTTCTAAAAAATTTTAACCAATAGAGAATAATAATTGATAAGACACGGCTAAAGTAAAATTTGGGGGTTGGTATTTATTATTGAAAAAAAAATATTAACATTAATAGTTTGTATGAGGAGTCTCATTATTAATGACACAATAGTTATAACTATTTGTAAATATGGTAATGGGTATATATAATGGGTGCATAAACAAATTTAAACTAAAAAACAGTAAGTCCTAACCTAGATTTCTTAACAGTCAAGTATTTATAAGTGTGCTCCACCAGAAGACCCGCTTGTGGCCACTTTGCTTCACTCATACACTCAACCTTCACCCCACTCGGGATGTCGCCAGCTCTGCGTTTTTAAATTCCACTCGAGGGGTAAAGCAGACTAGTACCATGTGGAGTCGGGGTGAATACAAATTATTACCTTCTTATTTTTTGACCCAAAAACTTTTCATTTGCAGTAAATTTTTCATTACACTTGTCTCATTGTTGGACAGTTCTATTAGTTGGAAATTGGCTTAGGGGGAGAGGGGCTATTGAAAAACACTGGTTCATGGTTAATACATATTTCCACACACTGCACTCTTACATATTTATAGTAATGTTTATCACACTAAGATATTTTCTGGTTTGTGTCAAGATGAGAAGTACATTTTTATGATAAAAAAACAATCATCTGTTTACTTTAAAATAAACATTCTAATATTCTGAAACTCCAATCTAACTATCAATTACAGTTTACTATCAATAAAATCTTTTATACATTAAAATTCGCTTTGGCATCCACAAGTAACCATTACCGTAAATATTTATAATTGAATGGAAATCATAACTGAAGTAATATGTCCAATGCAAAATATGACTAAAATAATTATATTGTGAGAAAAAAATACAAAAATTTATATGCACCAGAGTTCTTTATTACTTTGAATAAATTATTTAAATCTTTGCATGTATTCTTTCATACTCAATACTCAAACACCACTACACAATACTAATGAAAATATTAGGTTATTAAATGTTACATATTTAGTTAATCATGATGAAGCCAATTATACGGTTTAATTGTCAATTATACGGGCATATTGAATGTTGCTTCCAATAGTCATCAGTCCATTTTCATATGCAATTTATAATTATTTTCATCATAATTCGCTTTCAATGTGTTACTTAAATTCAAATTTTCAATAAAATATAAATATTTACAAATGAATATAACAGGATCGTGTTGTCCATAATGTCAAATTATTAACTGAGTTTTTTTTTCTCGAAAACGTACGGATCCTCAAATTTTAGATGCATATTATCAACTATTATTATCTATCGGTTCAATTTTTTGAAACAAAATTCAATATGCCCGGACATTTAACAATTACCATTTTACCCAAATGCTTTATAAGCGTGATCGCATTATAACCGATTTTGAATATTGTAAAATCATACTTACAGGAGCCTGCATTAATAATTTGTACAAATTTTCCATATTCGTATTTTTCAATATAAACATTTTAACATTAACGCTCAAACAAATGTTACAAATTTGCAGAGCCTTAGCCATTATTTGTTTTTCTACTACTTAATGATGTTTGAAATTTGAATAAATATTTAAAACAATTAAGTTTGTAATTTTGACAGTATGAATACGCACTAGGGAAGGGGTCTAATCGCTAATGAATCTATTCGATTGTTGCTTTTTAATATTGGATCACGTTACGGAAT
Organism: Graphium colonna; assembly: GCA_025505425.1. Classification (NCBI taxonomy): domain Eukaryota; kingdom Metazoa; phylum Arthropoda; class Insecta; order Lepidoptera; family Papilionidae; genus Graphium; species Graphium colonna. The sequence continues at coordinate 1,215,555 of JAOCPS010000013.1, forward strand.
GTGTCCTGATTAATCAAGAATTTGACGTTCTCCGTGGAAGATAATTATTAGAGGTATATATTGGAAGCAAGACACATATGTAAATGCATAAAAAAAAGTAAAAGATAACACCCAACTACGACGGAAAACGACACTGAAAACAACGTTACTGAAGAAGCAATATAATCGACACATAGACTCTACCAAGATGCCATCGTTACAAGTTCACAAGAATGTCAACCGACTACCCTCTAGCCGACCAAAATTTTTAAAAAATAATAGAAAAAATATGGGGATATAGTTCTCAATTTGCACATTTCTAAATTATAGATAAAAAAATGTGCACACCACTAAATTCGTAATAAAAATATTTGAGGTTTACGAAAGATTACTCTTTTAAAACAGCGATATATTAATTAATAATGCATATTTCGACAATGTAATTGCATAAAAATATTGCACATTTGCTCAAATTATTTGCACACTTCATAGATTTTCGATAAGTTTGATAATTATTTAAGGTTATGCAAAAATAATTCACCTAATCATTGTGTAGCTCGATAGTTCCGCCCACTAGGCCGCAATGTGAGTACGAACAATACGTTTTTTCTATAGATGGTAAATGCATCAATGCAAATTAATTAATATATCGGTGTTTCAAAAGAGTAATCTTTATATTTTTTATAAATCTTAAATATTTTTTATGACAAATTTAGTGGTGTGCACATTTTTTATGTATAGTTTAGAAATGTGCAAATTGAGAACTATATCCCCACATTTTTTTATTATTTTTTAAAAATTTAGGTCGACTGGGGGGTAGTAGGTAAAATGTCATACGATACGATACTATAGTACACAATTATCAGGGTACAGACACAGATACATTCAAGTTCGAAAAGCTGTAGTTATAGTTAATATTACAAAAACCAAACACCTTGATATATACTTTAGAAGACATGTATTTTCTCTTATTTTTAATTTCAAAACAAACGATTTTTCTGAAAATTTTATGGGACCATTTCGGAAGTAAGAGAATACCCTTTAAAATAAAAAAAATGTTAAAATTAATTCATAAATGGTAGAAATGCGCGCGAATAAACATAAAAATTAGAAACATCCATAATAGAACCTACTCTTTTTTGAAGTCAGTTAAAAACTTAAAATAAATGCAAGACGATTGTGCTATGGATAATGACGACTGCCCATTCTATAAGCTATTTTCTAAAAAAACCAATACCGACTCCTAAATTTTGTCCTTAACGTGTCTTATCAATTATCATACCCTACCAATAATTTTTTTTGCAAGTAAAATTGACGTAATAAGATAATCACTAACGGTAACCAACAGTATAATACATTTTGAACAACTTTTTCATATAATGTTCTTAATCTCAATAAAAATTTAAAATAAACCCGATATCTCTTGGATAGAATTTTGAGTAAATCGCTTGGATAGAACGGCCTAACGAACTAGTATTTGTTTTAATTAATTCTAAGTAAAGAATAATGCGACATCCGGGATATCAAATATGAAGTGGCACATTTTAAATTTCTACCACTCTTATATTTTGACGTCATGTACGGGACAAATGCTGCTTCGTGTATGACCTACTCTACACTATGTGTGTGTTGAGTAGGACTCACAAGAAGCAGCATAGGCGCCGGGATCACTTAACATCAGATTAACCGTCTGTTCGCTTGTCATCCTTTACATAAAATAAAAAAAATACATGTGCAAAATTTTATTAAGATGAGTTACATACTTTCCGAATCTCAAGTGATATGTGTTTATTTTTTTAGGATTTTTATTTTTATTAAATTATAAAGTTTATATTTGTCATGTATGAATCATCATGAAATTGTCATTTGACAATCAACCACAATTATTTCATTTCAACGTTTATGAGTCGCGGATAATAATTTAATGATATTATTAATACGAAATGGGTTGACAGGGTTTTGATTGTTACGGATGCCTCAAAAACTTTTTGAAGGTGGTATAGTATAACATCTATTTACAGCTTTTGCTGCACTTTTACGGCCACGCTCGTCCGGGGAAGTACCACCGCCCTTTATAAAGTCGGCATAAAATAAAGTATGCATGACTGAAAAGAAATGAAAGAGTTAACATGACGGATGGCCATGTCTACTCTTCATCGGTTTCATACTTTTAGTATGTTTAGAGACATATTTGTATGTCATGTCGTCTCGTGGCGCCGACTGCTTGCCATCGATTGCGCCAGAGCGGTGGTGGAGGTTATGGCGCGACAGGACACGACAGACAAATGTTTCTATACTGCGTGGCTCGTGGCGTATAAATCTAGCGGGTACTTTTAAATAACATATTATATTTGCAGCAATTTCTGAAAAAATACTTTTTGAATTGAATAATACGTAAAATAATAATATATTTGAAGTCTCTTACAATCCTCGTATTGTGCTTTGTTCATTCTAAAGTACTGTTGTAATTTCTATTTAAAAATCGCTAATTCTATATCAAGATGATGAAATAGGTACATATTTTGTTTTCCCCTGGTTATAGTACCTTCCTTTCTTTTTTTGCCCTTAAGAAGTTTCATTACTATGACTAAGAGAAATATAAGGTCTTCACAAAATTACAAATCGAAAAAAAAATTCAGTTCAGAAATCACACGAAAGCGCGTCACGACACGACATGTTAGCGTACACACCCACCGTCACGACATTAAGCACCTCGACAACATATATGTTTCCGCCTTTAAAATTTTGAGCCATACCCACAATTTGACTCGCAATTTTAAGACATTTATTTTCTAAAGCGCAAAAAATATATTCGTACGATTCCCTTGCGTAGAAGCCAGTTTTTTTTTTAATTTTTTGCAATAATTTTCACAAAAAGTTAGATACCAGATTTGAAGTAAGAGCAACGCAAATATAATTGTAAAAACTACATCCAATTGCCGGAAGTATTTTTTGTTTGATGCGCCGACAAACACAAGACATAGGCTTATAATGCGGCGACATCGGCAGGTTACAATCAAATTATATGTAAAAGATTTTACAACCTAATATAATTTCAATTAAAGACACCATTAAATGTGTAATAAAAATATTTCAGAATATAATTATTCAGAAACAAAATGAAAACAAGAATATATGAAATTATAAGAAAAGATGCAAACTGCGAACCAAACTATAGAACAAGTAGCAAGAAGCGAAGTAGTATAGATTACTATAATACTAAAAACAACATAAAAATAATTTATAACGGTTATCAATAACTTCGGTTAAAACTAGGCTTCTTACTTTTCGTAAATGATTTTTCAATCTCTGCAAACCTCCAGGAAGTTGTGTAGAAGAGGCAAAATAATGTAAATACTTCTGCCTTATTTAGGTCTCATTCTAAAATTCAATATTTTTTATATTTCTTGACATAATTAGTAGATATTCATGTACAAGTGCCATCGCTACCACCTTGATGGTTGGCAGTCCACTACTGTAAGATTCCGCCGTCATTTTCTGCCACGCATAACACCTTTGTGGAATCAACTGTCGCCAGCGGTATTTCCGGACCGATACGACATGGAGAGCTTTAAGAAGCGAGCCTATTCTTATCTCAAGGGCCCCGTCATACCACTCTACAACAAGTAGAGATAACATACATAACACAATAGTTCGCCCTCACCTCAGAGCTCGGCGAGCCAACACCGCGTACACACGCTACACCCGCGTTCCGGAGCGGTTCTCACCGCCCCCAGCTATCGATTAAAAACAGTCGTCGGCGGTCGCAATAAGGGTCGTATACCGGATCGCGACCACCCTTAGTGACATTCCCCTAATTTGACATATCACGCATGTCCTCATGCGTGACTCTATTAGCTTAGAGTCTTCAGCCCGTGGAAACATCGAATTTCCACGGGTTCGATTGCCAGATGAAGCTCCAAAAGATTTTTGATCTAGGAGCATAACTTCAGTTCCATACAAAACGATACACCTCAAGGGTCGGCAACGCTCTTGCAACTCTTCTGGTATTGCGGGAGTCCATGGGCGGCGGTAATCACTTAACATCAGGAAAACCGCTTGCTCGTTTGCCTCCCTCTCTCTATAAAAAAAAATAATTGGTCCATTTCTTGATTAATACAAATATAAGTATTAGGTAAATATTAAAAAAATTAAGGAAAATGTTGAGGCTTATTTGCTTTGGAAATGGGCACATCTTTGACGTGAGTACGTCTTTAAATTTGGGATGGGATACAATTCAAAAACGAATGATAACGAAATCGAGAAGTACAGTTTAATGGTGCAGCTCCGCATCTATAATCGATATCAAAAATTTATTATAATAAGGATTTTTTATGTACATCAAATAAGAAGTGTTAGAAATATAAAAAAATGCAACTTATACCAACAAAACGTTTATTTAATTGAGCTACTTTTTAGGGTCCGTAGTCCACTAGGAACCCTTATAGTTTCACCGTGTCTGCCTGTCCGGGCTTGTGCTCCGCCGTTTCTACATCGATTGTCACGAAAATTGGTGAAGAGATGTAAATTGAAGATCTACAAGTCGGTTTATAAAATTATGTAAAAATATTTTATTTCACCCATAATACAACGAAGTTATTTAAAAAAAACGACTTACCGCCTCGTGTAGGAAATTGTAGGAAAGGTTGTTGAAAATTGCCATGAAATCATGCGAATCAAACCCAATAATTCTGAAAAAATGTGCTTCGTAAGTACTCTCAGAGAAAACTAGCAGACTCGGTATCACACATAGTTATCTTTAATTAACTCTGTAATCTTATGTACTTACGGTCGTCCTAACAAAATATATGGAGTCAATCGATATCAAGGAGTCGGCCGGACCATCGAATGGCTACAGAACTCTTTCATGTGCGTGCCTGACGCGCTTTTGGCAGGTTTTATTTATTATTGACATCTATAGACATGACAACTTGGTTGTCTATCCTATTGTGTTCTGGCCAGTATTTACAAAATTTCACCAAATTCATGAATTCCAAGTCTCTATTTATAACGTCTTATTGACAACATCACTTATCTACCTTACCTGGACTGTATTAGTCTAGTAACACGGTATTCAGTCTTTAAGTTACAGACTGTAGCTGTCACAACCTTGGAATTTATTTATTTTTTATGGAAAGGTTGCCAAACGACCAGTCAGTTCTCCTAATGTTGAATGATCCCGTCGCCCATGGACACACACAACATCCGGAGTTGCATGTGGGTTGTCAATCTGGGAAATTAGTTAAAACAGGTTTAGGGGATAAGACGGGTCGGGAACATATTAAGGATTAGCAGGGGAATAGAATAGAGAAGGAATGGTCATCCGGCAACCCAAAAGTCATACATATTTTATTTGATGCCGACATTATGTAAGGCGGTGGTACTTCCTTGGGCGAGCATGAATGTATAAGTGCAGCAAAAGCTGTGAAAGGATGTTATGCTCTACTATCTAAGAGGATGACAAGTGTCAATGCAAAAATCATGTAAAAAGTCGGTCTCAATGGTCGAGAACACGTTTGGCAGCCGTTAAAGGATGTCAGGGCCTTCAAATATTCTGACAAGTAATCCAGCCTATGAATTCAGTTCGTCCCTTTGGGTTGCGGAGGTCAGATGCCAGTCGCTCTGTGTAAAAGCTGATATTCAGGTAATATTTGGTTGGATTAGAAGTCCAACTTAAATAACTTAGGAATAAGGTTAAGGAGAAGAATTGACTCTGTAAGTTGATGCCATAAAAATACAGTTTCGGGTTTCAGTTCGATTACCGAGTGGAGTAGGAGAATTTTTAAAATTGTATGAATGTGTTTTAATTTCTTTAAAATAAATAAAGGAATGTTTCCTTTGCTCATAATATTATCTAAAGAACTTTTCCGGCAAGTTGCATTAAAGATTCCAACTTTTTTTTCATTCAATAATTTGGGAACATTAAAAGACAATTTCACCGAAATAATAAATATACTTAATGAAGTAATACACTTGTTCTGCCGTTCGTATTGTTCACATATTACGTTTAATTATTGTGCTGTGTATTTATTAAATTACAGTATAAATTGCATATATATCGAGACAAAATATCACAATTTGCAGATCATATTATGGTCTTTGTTACTAATATGCACCAAAAATACATATACAGGATAACTGGTCAGTCACTTACAATACTTGAATATTCGAGGATGTTATATGTGGGCATCATATATAAAGAATAAATGTAATATTAAAGGAAAATATTAATTGACCACCGAGTAAACTTAACCGAAAGTTGGTTAATTATTTACGAAAGCCACGGGCATTCTAGCGGACACGACGCGCGTGGTCGCATTTTCGAGTCAATGAACTGCGCCAGCTGGCCATTTGTTTGCTGCCGGCATCATATCCACGCTTCATCTATTTATTTGAAAATTTGTTCGAAAACTTTGTCCCTAATTTTACTACAAAAATATGATGACAATCAAGTACTAAGTGCTATTCTTTAATATCATTGGTGACTCGCCAGTCAACCTGTATTTGAAGATATATGAAGAATAAAATTAATATTAAATACTGATAAGTTATAGTAAATTGATAGTCCACTGAGTAAACGTAATCGAAAGTTAAATAATTAATCACGGAATGCATGGGTATCTCCGGGTCGATGAACTACGCCACTCGTCATATGTTAGTTGCCAGCATTCACGCTTCATTTATTTACTAGAAAATTTGGTGAATAACTATGCCCCTAGTTTTATTATATAATCATGATGACAACAGAGTACTGTATGCTTCCCTTTAATATCGATATTAATATTATATAAATATTAATTATTAACCAGTCACCCTGTATAAATTATAATATTTTACTGAAACAATATTTATAATAAGCAATGTATCATAAAATGTTAAAATACCAATAAAATTAAAAATTGATAACTTTACCAATTTAGCAATAGAGAAATTTAAGATATTTTGATCGTACCATTTTTTTCCCAAATTTATATAAAACCCTCCTTACGATTATGATATTTCAATAAATTTGCAAAAAATGCAAACTGGATAAGGAACATTGATATTATACTTAAGGATGTTTTATTTAAAAGACATTAACTTTAGTGATATGTCAAAAATATTTTCTCACCAAGTACCAAGATTGTAAGATTTTTTTTTGAAATTACTAATTTAGAAAAGAGGATCATTATAGAAATTAATTAAATTAAAAGTCCTTGTAAATTCTATGAATTTTAAAAAGACAATGCCTATTTTTATATGTCGTACCAAGTTGCATCAAGTCAAAACTCCTACAGGTTTTTTATAAAGTAAATCCGGGTTTCAGAGACACCTGATAAAATTGAATAATGGATTAATAGAAAATAGTTTTTTTGCATCTACATATCTATACCCGATTGTGTTTACTTCATGTATGTAATGCAAAATTCATACTTTTATACTTGAAATGCTTTGTACGAAAATCAAATCCATAGAGAGTAATGTATAAAATTATGGAAATAATTACTATATAATTTTGATCTTGATGCATGGAGATTTTTGGTATCGCTTTAAAAAATTTGGTTGTGATATTTTAATTACTTAAATTTTTTCTGTAATTTATAAAGTTGTCTAACAAAGTACAGCTCCTTAACAGTGTATTATCTAGATACAAAAATCATATTTTAGCCGATTTTTTGTATCCTTTAAAATAAAAAAATCATAACACGTAAAGACTTCCCAATTTATGTATGATATGCAACAATTAAAACAAATATAACAAGAATAATAAATGAAATATATTATGAGATAAATGTTCAATGAATGAACTCATTTCAGTGAATTAAAATTTGTTGGAGTTTCAATGACATATGTACAATTTCATTACAGTAATAAAACAATTTTATAAAATGATAACAAGATATTTCATTTTGTTTTAATAAAGGAATAAAGTTTTCCAAAGAAATATTGCAAAATAATATTTAAGAAAACACTTTAATCTTGTTTCCTTCAACACCCTTTCCTTATAACGATGAATTGTGTATTATGCAAGTCAACAAAGAATATGCAAGACCCCGCGCCATATTGTGGCGTCATAGCTCTCAAATCGTAAAATATAGATAGGGTCAGTAAAAAATACTTAATAAAATATTATTTATTTTAAGTCAAATGTTTGTAATCCCATTCCGCTCATCCCACTGTTCTAGTTGTGTAAAAAAAAACCCAAAAAAAAAATTAAACATCAAAATTGAAAGCCTCCTCCTTTTTTGAAGTTGCCTAAAAACTGTTAAAACTGCCTAGTAAAGAAAATCAGAAATATAGTTACAATTAAGCACATGATTTTTTGGTAACAAAAATAATATAATTTTTTTTTTGTAAATATTATTTTGCAATCCATACTCTTTGACAGATCTTTGACAGCTCGAGGTCATTGTCGTACACATTCTTATTTGAATCGCATAGTAAAGAATATGAAAAATTATTACATTATAAAAAAACAGTAAAAATTCAGTCTGACCTATAAATAGATCTGCCATTCGTAATAAATATCATCAAGAAATGGACCGTGGAGTAACTAAATTTAACTTTCGAGTAAATAAAATTATTTTATTTTTATTTCGATATATAAAAATATACAATAACACTAAAATTATTCATGTTTAACTGTGCAACATTGATCTATTCGTTACAATAAAATTCATATAATACATCTGAGAAAAGTTGACCGCATACTTTTATGCATGAACGACAATATAAAACTACAAACTAAAACAAATAAAAAAAATACATACTAGAAAAATTTATTCTTCTTTCGAAAATTACAAAAATAAACAATTATATTGTACTTGAATTGAAAAAAAAAAAACTTCAAAGATTTTTTTTATAATTGTATAATCACATAATTCAGTCAACTTATCTCTGATAATATGTAGGATGTGACAGATTCAAATGTTGTTCAAATTAAATAAAAAATTATAGTATTATATTAAAATACCTGTTTTTTCATATTAATCAATCTATCTGCTTTTTTTAAAACAATTTGTATGTTTCTTTTTATCAACAATTTAGATATTGCTTATCAGACTTCGAAAATAATGGTAATGATATAAATTAGAAATTATAAAGGTGGACTGGCGAGTTAACAGCTTTCAATATTCAAGATGCTAGGATGTTATATGTGAGGGTCATATATTAACAATAAAAGTAATATAAACAAGTATATTTTTACAGAAAATTGCAAAAACCGACGTCAAACGCCTTAAAAGTGTACTTTCGAAACATATCTTACCCGTTATTTTGATTTCAAAAACAAAGTACTAATCCGATATTTATAAAAATTCTGTGGAAGTATATCAGATAAAAAATTTTTTTATCAGTTCATAACTTGAGGACGTATGAGCGAAAATTCTAATATTTTGTTATTTTTATTTAAAAAAAAAAACAAATGAATGAACCAATTCAATTGAGAACCATCCTCCTTTTTTGAAGTCGGTTAAAAATATTAATTGACCACTGATTAAACTTAATCGAAAGCTGAATAATTAATTACGAAACGCATGGGCGATTAACTACGCCAACTGGCCATATGTTCAGTCGGCATTGTACTCACGCTTCATTTATTTATTGGAAAATTTGTCTCAAAAACTATGCCTCTAATTTTATTAGATAAATATGATGACAATCGGGTACAAAGTGTTCTCTTTTAATATCGTTAATGACTCACCAGTCACATATATGGGTTGTATTTAATATTTGTATAAAAACATTATCACAATGAGAATAACACTTCAATCTGCCAAATCGAATCACACTTGCACTGGACCACGAGTCATATATTATAGTCTCTTTCCCTATTAACACTATTGATACACTTCAATACATTACTTCGTACACTGTCGCCTTCTTATCACCCGAGCCCGTCACTATGAACTTATCGTCCGACGATATATCACAACTAAGCACCGATGATGATTCTTTTGACTGTAACAAAAAAAAACAATATTAAAATATATAAAAAACATTTGTTTGCAGTGAACTCTAAAAGTTCCTAATTAAAATAATAAATTAAGATTTAATAAAATGTCACAACAGTTTGTGTTATATGGCCTGTTTGTTTGTATGTTTTTTATCTTGATATTATTTTTTCCTTTTAGTGATTTCTAAAAGTAAAGGTATAAGGGCCGATTTTCAAGAAAATAATAAGGGACTTTCTAATTATTATATCCTTAAAATTAAAAAAGAATTTAGAAAATTAGTGTAGAAATGTGTATATAACATACAAAGAAATATTTAAATAAATCGACTTCAAACGCCTTAGAAGTGAAGGTTCATGAAGCAATTTTTAGTTGTCTTGAATTAACTACCTTTGGACAGATTTTTATGAAAATTATCTTGGACCACTTTGAAACTATATCCCAGTAACAAGATTTTTGAATGTTGGTTCATAATTTGTGGATAAATCCACTAACAAACACAAAAAGAAAACATACTGGTATATTACTGTATTTGCTTGGATACAATATGTATGTATGAATTTATCTATCTAAATTTATATATTTTTTTTTTAATATGTAATGTTATTATTATTTAGATTTACATAATTTTGTTGTGTCAAATGAGAAAACTGTATTGAAAAAAGGAAGAGAAATGGAGATAGGCTGGTCATTTTATAAAAGAGGGAACAGATAAATGGTCCAAGCAAATTACATTATGGACGCAGAGAAAAAGCTCAAAAAGAAAAAGGGATAGACCAAGGAAAGATGGACAAATGAGTTCGTTCAGGAAAGAAGCAGGCCTTTTATGGAGTCAATAGCCCAAAACAGAGAAAGATTGAAGGAGCTAGGGGAGACCTATGTGTCTGTAGGATACGTTGATATTCCAACCACAACTATACTCAGACTTTAAATTTGATGCAGTAAACCAACATAAGCTAATGTCAGTTTCTGAAATAATGTTACCACACTTAACCTAGTAGTGATGGCTTCATTCATTAAAAATTAACTATTTTACTAGCGTAAACCTATTAAGTTGTAATTCTATAAGTAATATATAATTATTACTATTTAATTTCAACAAGAATAAGCCAAGGATAATACCTACCTATCTCGATATTTTTTTTTATTTATGCTCATAAATAGAACAAAAATCAAGATAGGCAGGTTTTTTACAGCAAGCGCCATTTTTTTTCCTTTTTATTTGCCATTCAGCTTCATTCTCTTAGTCTTAGCCCATGAATGTTTCAATTGCTCTCTATTTTCTTTTTATTTAATACTTTTTGCACATAACATAGTACAATGGTGGACTTAATGCCAAAGGCATTTTCTTCCAGACAACCTTAGGGTGGTACAAAGATGACTCGGTAGGTGCACAAATACAGATATTAATAATTGTTAAAAATAACACATATACTACAAATAAAAATAAATACCATATAGTACGATTAATAAATACATAAATTTTGTTTTGTTGTTACGTTTTTTGTTTCGTTTGTGGCCCTAGGCTGCAAATTTTGGTTTTTGTTCAACATGGATACTCAGCCAAGCACATCGCACAATGACATATACGGCATTTTTGTTTCCAACAAAAAAACGAATTTACGTTTTCCGCTATTAGACGATATGCGAACCAGTTATTTTTTAGATATGAACTGTCAATATTCCTTTTCAAAATAATATGGTGAAAGCAACTCTTGTGCAACTTGTTCCCACTAATGTAGAATTTAATAGATACGCAGTCGATAAGATGGCGGACGCGGTGTCACTATATTAAGAATGTCCCCTTACGATTGCGAGTTTAACCCCATAGAACTGGTGTGGGCGCATGTAAAAGGGCACGTGGCAAAAAACAATACGACGTATAAACTAGGAGTTGTAAAAAACTCATTTATAGAAGGTGTAAATAATGTCACAGCTGATAAATGAAGAACACAAAATGAGTGGGCTTGATCCATTAATTTAGGAAATAACAGAGAGATTCGTTATAAAGGTCACAGATAGCAATAGTGACACAGAATAAAATTGATTATTAATTATCATTGGTTTTATTTCTAATCCCCCTAATAATCTGGTTTAACTTAATTTTTCATGGCAACAGAGTGTAATGCTTAAATGTATTCTTTTTTCTTACAAAAGTTCAAACAGTAAATCAATAGAATTATTCATTAAATTTAGCCCAGTCATTATTTTATATACAGCAAAAACTTGCAACACTGGAGCTGTCAGTTTATTGCATCGAATTAAAAGTCGGACTATAGAAAAACTTACATTTAATAATTTGTTATTTTTAGTTACTAAACTGTTATGTTAAGTTGTATTGTAAGTCGGAGATATTATGAACTGTCAGCAATATAGGTTAATAAATAAATTAAAAATATACTTCTGTATTGGTTATTACTTATTTAAGTATTACCTGAAAAATACTGGCACCATAAGGCGTCCTCCATGCATTCAGCAGGTTGTCTTTCCCCGTTGAGACAAACCACTTGCCGGCGGCTGCAAAACGCAGTGAAAGGACACAGGACTCGTGAAGGAGTAATTGGTAGCGGTCAGGTTTGCCGCAGTGCAGGACTTCTACTTGGGAGTTCTCCATACCGACTGCTAACCAGGAACCTGGAAAGAAGAGCAAAATTAAAGTTTTAAATTAATGTGAAAAATCTTAATATCAATAATTCATTTAGTTGTAAAAACATGGTAGAATAAGGTAGTCTTCACAGAGAGATAGTGTCAGAACATACATTAGAAATTTCACATTTCACAGAGCAATAATCACAGAATATACATTAGAAGTTTCTCATGTTTTTAGCTCTAAGAACCATACAAATATTTTACTTAGCAATACATTGGTCAAATTGTATTAAAAAAATTAAATCGTCTTGTATTTTACAAGTAAATTATAAATATAAAAAAATAACAGTAACAAAAACGACAATTCCCACAAAGATTAAAATTATAAAGTAGTTATATTCATAATTTGGATTTTTTTTCCTTCTGGGAAACTTCCTATTTTGATATGCTAATATTTTTAATTGATAGAGAATATTAATTCATTAAACACGTGGATTGCGAAATTTCTAGGCAACGCTTGGTTTTTGAAAAAAAAAAATATGAAGTTTGTAATTTGTATGGACAACCATCATTTTTTGACACCCAATTGTGACACATTTAAATAGTATATAAAGGAAATTTATTTCAATTGGTTGAAATTTTTAATTAATTTAATGCATACAGATTTATAAGATACAAGATTTTTGTGTAAAACTAAAATAAGTGTACCTAACCTCGAAGTGAATCTTTTAACCTATTTTTTTACTTTTGCGTTCTAATTTCGTACAAAATCATTTAATGTCAAATTGATTATAAATTTCAACCAATTGGAAATATTTCCTATATATAATATTTACATATATCGTGATTGGGTGTGAAAAAATGGCAGTTGTCCATACAAATTACAAACTTTATTTTTTTTTTTCTAAAACTAAAGCGTTGCCTAGAAATTTCGCTATGCACGGGTCTAATGAATTAATATTTTCTATCAATTAAAAATAATGGCATAACTAAATAGGAAATGTCCCAGAAGGAAAAATTACCTCATAATTTTTAGGACATATGTTTCATGGATTTGATTTCTAATCAGAAAATAAATTTTTAAGGTTTAAAAGTATGAATTTTGCTTTACCCACATGATGTTTACACAATTTGCCATAGATATGTAGAATTCAATAAAAATATTTTCTATGAATCGATTTTTCGATTTTATGAAATATCTCCGAAAATCTGGTTTCTTTACGGAAAGTACTTCTGCAGGAGTTAATATATTGAGTCTAGTCTTCAAATTAAATGTTTGAATTTGATGCAACTTGATACAGTTTGCCATATAAAAATGGGCATTGTCTTTTCATGTCAAAATATCATGCCATTTGTAAAAATAATGAAAAGTTAAATAGTATCCTTACAATATATTTTATGCTGGTAGAATGTCAACCATATAAATATATATTGAGATTAAGCAACTAAACATGAGATATATTTATAGAGCATAAAGGATGCACAAACATAGCTACAGTTCTGGTTTTTTAACATCAACACTGTTATGTGGCCGTTCTGAGGTTATACGCGTACATACATTTAATCGATTAATTTTTATTTGTATCAATATTTAGTATTAAATACGAAAGGATTAGGTAAAAAAAATATTTTATTTTCTAATTGAGTCTAGTTAAAATAGTGTCATTTTGAATTGAAGCATCTTTATAAAGCAAGGGCCCATACCACTAGGCTACAGAAGGCGGTAAAAATATAATAGCGGGGACGTTTTAGAAATAGGGTGTTACTTATCACTCACCAGTTGGACAATAGCCCAGCGAGAATATCTGGCTGGCGAAATCGTGCTGGTGCAACTGCCTTCCTTCTCTCAGGTCCCACGATCGCACAGTACTGTCTAACCCACCCGTCCATAGACGAGACCCGTCTGCGCTTATGTCTATGCACGAGGCTCCGTCCGTGTGACCTGGAAAGGATAAACTTAATATGTGAACCAGAATACTTGTATAGCTTCTTAAGAAAATTGTAAGGTGGTAGAGCATAACATCTTTTCACAGCTTTTGCTGCGCTTCTGCGGCCGTACTCACCCGTAGAAGTACTACAGCCCGTTAAAATGTCGGGATAAAATAAGGAATGCATGACTTTTGGGGATGCCGGATGGCCATGTCTACCCTTTCCTTTTCCCTCCAAAACTTAATCCCGACCTCACCCTATCCAATTTCTAAGGATGACAACGCTCTCGCGAGTCTCCGGATGTTGCGTGTGTCTATGGGCGACGGGATCACACACCATCAGGTGAAAAGACTGCTTATTTGTCTTCCTTTCCATAAAAAAAAATAATGAGGGAGTTACAATTTATATAGAAATGGAGCGTAAAGTGTGATTTTCTTCAAATCATTTATCAATTTTTAGGACATAACACAGTCCATGTAACCTGATGGTGAATTTAATAGATAAAGTGAAATAATTGTTTCGCTTTATCTATTAAATTCCTTTTTAAAGAAATTGAAGGGACGGAGGATTAAAACTTGGCACAATTAAACATTTACGGTAGAGGCTGTGTAAGTCTTTAGGTAAAGAAAAAAATTTATCTGTATTTTACAAATTTTGGCAAACTTCATAGAAATGATTCTTTATATTGGAGGTTTTTAATCTCTTTGCAAAATACTTAATAGCTATACATACCTTGGAATTGCCTAACTAATGTTTGATTGTGTAGATCCCATACAGCTATATTGCCATCTGAACAACAACTAAAGCAGACCTGGAAAACAAATAAAATATATGAGTAATATTTATGAATGTTGCAAAAAAAATTTTACTTTTAGGAACAAATATTTTAGATATAAATCTACTACTTTCTCTGCTGAAAGTTCCAGTTGGTTGCAGATTATTTTCACAGAAAATTATAAAAACCGACTTCAAACGCCTTAAAAGTGTACTTTCGAAACATGTCTTCTACATTATTTTGATTTAATAAATAAATTAAACAAACTACTAATCTGATATTTATAATGGAAAAATGTTTAAAAGGAAGTTCATCAATTGCGGAGATATGTGCAAACATTTCTAAATTTTATTATTATTTAAAAAAAAAACAAATTTATGAACCTATTTTTTTTTAATTATAGGGAACTATCTACAAAGAATGCTCTATCATACAAAATAAGAATTTTTGAAATCGTTTCATAAATGTCTGATACGCGCAAAAATACATAAATTCAATTTTGTTATTTTAAATTAAAAGAAAAAACTACTGAAACGATTTTACTGAAAATTCTATGGGACCATTCCAGAGGAATATCCTATAAGATAAAAAAAGACTTCAAAATCGGTTCACAAATGGCGGAGATATGCGCGAACGCATATAAAAAAAAATCATATAGATTCGAATTGAGAACCCTCCTCCTTCTTTGAAGTTGGTTAATAAAAACGATGATTGATAGTAAGATATTGTAAACTATTGTGTATTTGAAACGGGAATTCCAAATACTTTGTTATTGACAAAAGAAATTATGAATTCATTGGATTTTATGTGAGACGGATAGGATATTTAGTAGTTGCTCCGGATAAAATTCATATCATCATATTGATTGATAACAATATGGAGATCCCATATAAATTTAAAATTCTATTCGTAACATACGTTTTATTTGGACATTTTTCAATTCAGATAGATCTATCAGGATTCCTAATGGAACTTAATATTTTGTATTGGAGTTTTTTCATGGGGTTTGTACAGATAAAAAATATTGCATATTTGATACATAACAAAAGTTTTAAAAAATCATCACAAATCAATCACTTTTGGGGTTGCTGGATGGCTCTTT
>JAOCPS010000013.1:1233022-1245095 GCA_025505425.1 Graphium colonna
CGCCCACGCCGCCCACGCCGCCCACGCCGTGCGCCAGCCCCCCCGACGCGTGGATCTGTTGCTAACGGCAAGGCGATATGCTACATCCCTCTACGATCCAACCAGCCTAACGTCTTCGTATACGATCCAAGTGTAACCTAACATCTTCGTATAGGATTCAAGTGTAACCTAATGTATTAATATAGGATCGCAGTGTAACCTAACATCTTCGATAAGGATCCATGCGTAACCTAACGTATAAGTATAGGATCGCAGTGTATCCTAACATCTTCGATAAGGATCAGTACATAACCCAATGTATAAGTATAGGATTGCAGTGTAACCTAACGTCTTTGCATAGGATTGAAGTGGAACCTAATGTATTAGTATAGGATTTAAGTGTAATCGAGTCTTCCTATAGGATCTAAGTGTAACGTAGTCTTCGTATAGGATCTAAATGTAACCTAATGTCTTAGTATAAAATGTAAGTATAATCTAATGTCTATACATAGGATCCAAGTGTGAGAAAACGTCTTCGCATAGGATTCAAATGTAACCTAACACGTCAAAATAATTAAAATACAAGTGTAACCTAACGTTTTTGTATAGGATCCAAGTGTAACCTAACGTTTTTGTATAGGATCCAAGTGTAACCTAACGTTTTTGTATAGGATCCAAGTGTAAACTAATGTCTTTGCGTAGGATCCAAATGTAACCTATCACGTCAAAATAATTAAGATACAAGTGAAACCTAATGTATTACACATCACAATAATCTAGAACACAATCGTAACCTAACGTCTTCGTGAATCCTATAATCCAAATATAACCTGACGTAATTGGTACACATTTATTCGCAATTCTTTGGGACATGGATCTGTTGCTAACGTTAAGATTATGTACAACATAACAACACAAGAAAGAAAATCTTACAGCTAGGGCAGGTGTTTATTTAGGACGTTCTCGTTAGATCTCTAGTAGCAGAACAAACGTTTCGAATTTAGATAAAAATCCAGAATTTTTAATACATTAAAATTGCAAAGACAGCGTGATTGCCTCACAACAAAGATACGGTGCACCGGAAAATATTAATTAACCAACAAGAACACCTACCAAATTAAAAAAAAATAAAGGCACGAAAAACATAAAGAGATAAAAGCATAATAACCGAAAAACATGCTTGTGCTTATCTAAACAGCGTGTATCAAAAATTGTGCTTATTAAGTGTTGCCATGGACATTTTACATTAGTCACTCGAATATTGTACATTTGAATACAGCCTGTGCATTTTTGTGCTAATATATTATTAATTAATTATAATTACAAGGTTATTTATAGTATTCTCACTCAATATTTTATTAAATAGTAGATAAGTTGATTTCCTTCAGAATATTACATTACACATTATGCTATGGTTCCTTTTTTAAAAATATTTACCAGTACCATATTTGTGAAGCGGTTTAATACAATAAGACGTATTCAACATAGGGAAAACCACAAGTCTACAAATAATTGGTTTAAAAAAAAAACTTTAGTCATATCTGTCATTGTTTTAAAAGTTAAACGGATTAATTTAAAGTTAATACGATATACCCATAACATCTGCTTCATGCCATATTTAAAAAAAATCGTCAACTAAATTTAACTATAACAAATAACCTATTTCGACATCCCTATAAGTGTATTTTCGAGATACATTTTTTTTTTCCGTTTATTTTTATTTAAAAAACAATAAGTGAACAATTTTCCTAAAATTTTATGGGACCAATCAGAAAGTATATATATATTTCGGCCACATCCATTAAAAAATATCCGCCTTAGGTTGAGAGGAATCATACTACTGTGTGGATTTTTCTTAATTTTTTTGAACACATTTTTATTGATCAGTCTTATGTATTCGCATAAGTTTTATAATTGCAGATTTAATGCGAAAAAAATATATATCCAACCCGAATTTAACTTAAAACATGACGATCCGACATTTGACAGTTACCGTAAGAATGGCGGGAAACGTAAATTATATTATTTATAATCGACGATAAAACTCTTCAAAGCATGTATAAACTTTTATTGACGTAGAAAATCGAGGTGAATACGCGAGCATTTAAAACAGCGGCTAACAAGCGATCGATTTTCGTGTGAACACTATAAAGCGACACAGGTGTTACAGGCTTCTTAATAAATATTTGAACGACTACAATCTTCGAATGTATTGTCTCTGAAGGAAACAATATGTGCTTTAATCAATATTTATTATAGGGCAGGGGTGAGCAACCCACGGCCCTCGGGCCCAACAAACGTTTTCTTATATTATAGATGGATATATCACAATATGAATACAACTTTACATACGAGTACTATCACGAAGTTTGATGTTGGCTTGCCAAAAAATTTCAACGTTTGAATTGGCCCATTACTACAAAAGGTTGCTCACCCCAGTTATAGGGGAATGTTGTGGATCAATCTAATTTATTTCCATTGTTTTGTTTCTTTAGATTCCATTTGTTTTTTTTAGCAACATAGAACAACTCTTTTTAAAAAAAAATAATGGTCCATATAAGACAATAATGTGGTTAAATCAATACTAATATAATGTTGTAAATTGATCTAACAAATAAGATTTATTCTTTTATTTTTCCATATTCCATTTACTTTAAAAAACAGAATAATTTTGTTCACAAGGAATTTTTTTTATGGAAAGGAAGAGAAACAAACAGACAGTTCACCTGATGGTAAGTGATCCCGTCCCCATGGACACACGCACATCCGGAGAGTTGCAACCTGAGAAATTGGATACCATCGGTTTATTGGATAGGATGGGGTTAGGATTAGGGATTTGTAAGGGAAAGGAATGGGTAAAGAAAAGAGTAGACATGGCCTTCCGGCATCCCCAAGAGTCTTGCATACTTTATTTTATGCTGACTTTATAAACGTCTGTGGTACTTCCCCGGACAAGCCCGACCGTAAAAGTGCAGAAAAGGCTGTGAAAGGTTTTTATGCTCTACCACCTGAATTCAAAAAATTCTAAATCTATATTACAACAAATTGTTTCTACGCCCAAGGTTGACTAGAAAAGAATGCCCTAAGGCACTTGACTTAATTTTATGATCTTTCAATAAAGAATATATAAATAAGAACAATAACTACATTAATAAACTCGGTAAAAAAAATCTGCTAAATAATCATAGTTGGGAGGAGTAGAGAAAGTCTACCATCCTCATACTTGAGCCGAATAAGACAAAAATTTTATTGAAAATAATTATCAACAAAATAATGAACCTATCATCACTGTCCCATCAACACTCCTATAACATCGACATCATTATAATAATATAAAAAATTAATAAAATGCTCTCCAAAAATGCACAAGCTTTATAACAAATAGGAAATAAGTCTTTTTTTTGCCACAAAAGAAAAAAACAATTATTTAGTTAATCACAACAATTAAATACAGCAAGCACCATTAATGTTCTAAACTTACAAGAAGTTGCTGAAGACCCTGTTGTTGTTGTTGCTGGGGAAAACAATTTAAAAGCAATGCTAAATTATATACATATATTAATTTTAAAATAAAACAAGACTCCAATGATTGGCACAGAATCAGTGTTATATTTAAAAAATAATGTTGGTATGCATTAAATATTATACATTATCTTTATATATTTGTACTGAAGCAAATTTAATTTAAAGGAATAATATATAAGCAATGCAGTAGAGTCAACTAATTGCCTTCATACAATCTTTAAACAGAAATATTTATTCGGCAAAAGATTTGGTTAAAGATATTAATGTATCTATGTTTTAAAGTTAATAAAAAAATTAAAAAACTTACCAGCTGCATGTTGCGAGAGCGGGATTGTGTTATAACATATGAAATAAAACATAACAAACATAAATAAAAGTGGCAATAGAATGAGAATTTTATTATTTTTTTTTATTAAAAACAAGTCTTCCGGAATACTTTGAAAATATTTAAATTATCAGTCCATTACTTTGACAATAGGCTTAATATTACACTTAATGCATGTGGGTTAAGAAAATGTAATATTTAATGCATTATTAAAAAAAAATGCCAATAATTGGAGTAAAAAAATTATATCCGATTTAGAAATATAGTGTCTATATTTTTTTTTTTCATTCAAAAGTTTTTGACAAAGCCTGGAGGATTTTGTTCGATTTTGAATTGACCCACTTGCTGATACAACTATATTTCAACTTACCCCGATAATAGCATTAAGTTCAGACATAGTGACCTGCTTAGCTCTTTCGACTGCTGATGCAACTTGTTGTTGATGTTCTTGCGCTAGGAACGGCAACACTTGTCCAATGATACCACTCAGTCTCTTCGCTATCTCCGTCTATGAAGATAGAGTATTTTTAGCAGATTATTCTCCCTATTGTTGATAGTTAAAAATTCAAATGGTAATAACAATAAATTGCATTCAATACTGCCAAAAAGTATTACAGAAATAGTTTGACAGTGTTATTTGATAATTATTTCTCTTTATTAACAGATATTTCCAAAAATTGACAATTTTGTGCGATGATTATAATTTTTCAACATGTTTCTATTTATCAATAATTTATAATTTCACAAACATATTTCATGTTAATAAGAGGTAAATAGTTTAAAATTTGCAAGCCAATAAGGTGAGATAAGCCTGTTCTTCATATGATAAACAACAAAGTATGCCATATTTCAGAATAAAGTTAATTTGATTAATCGGAATTACTTTCAAATAATCACTGATGTATAGCAGTGGAAGCAATGTTTTCTGCCAAAGTAATATTTTTAACCAACATATTATTATTTTCACTATGATATTTTTCTAGGCAGCAAATTATAGTACTAAATTTTGTTTGAACAAAAAGAATATTTAATTTTTTTTTGTTTTAGTTTGATCACATGTCGGCAAGTTTGATAATTTATTTCATCCATGACACCCTCTACTTTGACTTGCAAATATTTTAATAATTGATAGAGAAATATACAAAAATTAGGTTGGAAGTGGAAGGCAATCAACTTTGGGGTTATATAATTTTTTTTAACACAAAAATCTTGCTTTCAAAAATCAGTAACAATTTCCTTCAAGGACACTTCCTACTTTGGACTGTAAATATTTTTAATTGATATAAAAGAATTATGAATTAAATATGTGTAAAGTCACAATTGGGTGTCAAAACTGGTGGCCCTCCATACAAATTACAAACTTTATATTCTTTCCTGTCAAAAATTAAATGTTTCATAGAAATTAAACTTTACACATATTTAATTAATTATTATTTTATATCAATTATAGATATTTACAGGCCAAAGTAGGAAGGGTCCCAGAAGAAAAAAACTACCCAAAAATCTGGACATTAAATCAACTGCTATTTTAAATTAATCAGAAATATTTACTAGTATAAATGTTGCAATCAGGTGTCAGTCTTGGGGATGATCCATAGAATTATAAACTTTGTACTGTTCTCATTCAAAACCCAAGCATTTCCCAGAAATTTTACTACACATGTGTCTAATCAATTAATATTATAAAAAAATTGCAAGCCAAAGTAAGTTGTACAAATTATTACAGCAAGTTTTTGAAGATTGTACAACAATTACTACAATTTTTTTTAGAATGGGGTCCATGGATGCATCAGGTGGTCTAACTACGCCCAAGTGTGAAGTTAAGTGATTAAACAGCATGTAAGTTTTATGATAATCTAATCAAGAACTTTGTAATCATTATAAAAAAGAAACTTATTATGATGATTGTTACAATATTGAACCAAATACTTAAAGTCCTCCTGACCAAGTTGCAGGCATGAGGGCCATTCTGAGATTGAGAGTTGACCCACCTGCGCAGGAGATATTATAGTGCGCAAGTGTATGAGCAAATACAGGTGCATTCTCTGTTCCTTTCCTCTTATAGTCTGATAGGAGGAATATCCAACACAACCGGAAAGAGATCATACTTTTTACATGCCCATCTGATGCATGGATCATCTTTCTTTTCAGCCAATTGAATGATCAGCCCACATTAATGTGGGTGACAGTATATATGCACAGTATCTACAGTACAATTAAAACAAAATAATGGCTTACATAAAATGTAAAAGAAATGATTTACCTGTTTATGCATTTCAACATTTAATCCATATGACATTTCATAATACTGAAAATAGAAAAGAATGTCAGAATTAGTCACTTTACTAAACTTTTAAATTTCTCTCATCAGTATGGTTAACTAATAATGTTTTTACCATAACATAGTGCCTTTGCATTTCAGTTTTTTCATTGGCCAGTTTCTCACATTCTAACTTTAAGCTGTAAAAAAAAAGTTTTTAAGAAGTTTAAAACTAAGTTAACTCTTAAAAAAATATTAATAAAAACGTTTTACGACTCACGAATGATATTGGGCTTGTAAAAAGTTAAATTCTTCTTTAATACGCTCTAATGTGTCTGCAATAGTAAACTTTATAGGTCCTGCCGCGGGTTGTGGCCCCTTAAAAACAGAATATAAACACAATAAGGGAGTCTTTATGAAATTATTATCACAAAAAGCAAATTTTTAATACAATATCAAACTTAATAATGCTATCAGAAGCTTTGTAAATATAAAAAATAACACAAACCCTTACCGCGGCAGCCGGATGCCGCGTCGGCGTCGGATACATAATGACAGCAAACTAATTAAATACCTTATGAATTTTAAATTAAATATAGTTCTCTTTAGATCCGTGTAGAAAAAATATTTCAAACACCATTTCAAACTTCTAAGCCACTGCTATAAACTGTTGTATACGAGGGAACTACGGTTAGGCGCTAGGGACAATGATATGCACAAACTTTGCTTTAAAACTTTTAAAATATCAGTCATTATCGTGACATGTAAAACTTTTTTCAAATGTTATGAAAACTACATTTAATGTAAACTATATGTATTTTCAAAATACAAAATAATGTTATAACGAGCAAGTTTTTGTTTCGCAAAATTTAACCATAAATCCACGCCGCAATTTTTGTTCGGCTGTCTGTCATGTCATCTATCTCATCCATCATTCGCTTTCGTTCATTCATCAAAGAATAAAATACCTACAGTAAATAGTGAAGATAATATAAATTCATACTGATTGATTAAATGATATTAAATATTGACAATATAATATTTATGTTAAAAAAAATCAAAAATAACATGTGTATACATTTAATCTCTTTTCAATTTCAATGGTGGAATAATTTATAAACAGATACTAAGTGTTCAGGACTATTTTGTATTTCTATAGAAACTCAACATAAGATTAGTTATAGAAATCCTTGATTACTTTAAAGCAAAATGGACAATACAATAACAAAATGTAAATAGTACATAATTCTGTAAACATAATATTTCTGGAATATTTGAGACTATGTACTATTTTATTTCATTTATAGTATGACTGATTGTTAAATTTATTTGTAAACTTGTTGATCTTATTTTTTAAATAGTAAATTAATTTTATTTGCCTCTCTGCTATTTAGACTTAATTAACGTACGCATTTGACATTTGACTCTAAAAGTAAAACAATTGTCTATGGTTAACGTGAAATTTTTCTTGAGTTTTTGTTGGCAGACAGATTGTGATTGTCGTTGTCGCGCAGCTGTTCGTTTGTTAAGTGCAGTGTCGGAGTGTTTTGAAATAAAATAATTGGTTGCTTTGAGATATACATTGTGAGAGAGTGCATTTTCAATGATTATTTTTAGAAGAAAGTGCTGTTCTTAAAGTGATACTTCGATTATTGTGATTATTACGTTACGAAGAGAACCATTATGGATATCAAAACAGCCGTTTTTAACGCTGCACGGGATGGAAGTCTCCCGCGACTAAGAGTGAGTATTTATAAAGTGTCTTATTTTCTTATTGTACTGTGAATAAAATTACTGTGTAATTAACTTAATTAGGACGAGAATTTAACAATTTTGCTACAATAACTAAAATATAATGGTTTCGTAGCATTCTCTGATTGGGATTAAATTAGCTTTTTTATTTTTTAAATGCAATAGTTTTCTTATTTTGTTTACGAAGAAATAGCATAACTGTTTATCGTATAATGTGCTGAACTTCAGGTTTTAAGATTTGCAACATTGTAGAAAGGTAATGTTTCTTTATCGAAATAATTATAAAAGCAGTAAGGTTATTAATGTCTGACGGTTTTATATAAGTTAACAGAAGAATTTTACGAATGCTCAATATTGTAGAGAAGATTGTTGATTAAGTTATACTTTGCCCTAATAAAAAAACAAATAAATGAAATATATGGATAGTGTTCATATATGAAATATTTCGAATTCAGATTGAATTGTTTTTTAATCTTTAAACCTCCTATTAAACATATTAAATAGCTAATAACAAAAATTTGCACACACAATTTGCTTTATTTTTCATGCCTAATGAACTGTTGATATATTTCACAGCAATAATTTTATCTATTTGAAAAGGCAAAAATCTATATAATAATACTATTAAATTTATATGTTAACTGATTTAATTATTATGAAATTTGTTTTTTATTAACAAAATAGTTTTGCCACAGTTAAGTTAAAATAAAGAAAAACTGTACTTAAAAATATAATTGCACTAAGACAATTTGTTGGTATATTCTAAAGAAAGATCATACATATGTAGCTATTTAAGTAATAAAAAGTAAAAAAAAATCTGAGTATAATCAGAAGCAAATTACTGAAATAGTTTACTGAAAGTTACTTTTAGCAGTTACTAATTAGTGTTAGTGTAGTGTTGTCATATTAATTACTGTGCATACACTATGTAAAAAATATATGCAAATATTTTAATGCATAATCCAAGAGAATGGTAGATACTTGGTACATATTGCATAAATAATGCGTGGGTAAATCTCAAATATTTTGGCCAAAAGACAATACCCATTTTCATTTGGAATACAGTACCAAATTGCATCAAGTTCAAACGTTTTTTTTGTATACTAAACTTATTATATTAGCTCCTACAGAAGTTCTCTCTGTACAGAAAACCCATGTTTCAGGGATATTTGAAAGAATCCATAAAACAATTAAAAACAATTTCTATTGCATTCTACATCTCTATCACAGATTTTGTAAATGTCATGTAGGTAAAGGAAAATTCAGACTTTTATACTTTAAATGAAATTGCCAGTTTAAAAATGAAATCCATGAAGATGTAAAAACAATATAGAAATAATTACTATATAATTTTGATATTGATGCATGAGACTTTTTGGTACCACTATTGGGCATTGCCCTTTCATTGTGCATTTTTTATATATTATGATTCCTATATCAATTAAAATAATTACGAATTCCAGTCCATCCAAAGTAATAAATTATTTTTTTTTCTAAAACATAAGTTGTGCTAAATTTCATTTTACACTGGCCTTATCAATTACAGTTCTATATCAATTAATTATTTTACATAGAAATAAGCTTCTGATTGTACTTTGACTTGTTACGTCTTGTACAATAGTATCAGACATATGCAATATTTTTTATTTTTTAACAGACTTTGAAGAAGGAGGAGGTTCTCAATTCAGATATTTCCATTTTTTCTAGGCATGTTCCCACATATCTCTATCAATTATGAAGTCATTTTAAAAATTATCTTTTTGACTGATATACTTTGCAATACAATTTTTTGAAAAGTGGTCGAGTAGGTTTTTTAAATAAAAAGAATGAAAAGACATGATACTGAAAGGACACTTAAGGCATTTGAAATTTGATTTCTGTAATTTTCTGTGAAACTAACCTTGATAAATGTCAAATATTACAAATTTTATATTATTACTGTCATGGACATATCCAGGGTTATTTTCCAGGAGGAGCCTGGGCAGCAAAGTTTCTTGATGTCCAGCCTAGATTTAGAAATCAGTAATCCATCCTGTGGTGGGCACAGCCTACCCAGTACCCCCTGTATATACACACATGATTACTGTTCTAGTTTTGATGTTCATGTCATTATTATCATAAATTTAATGAGAAATGACATAATTTACATTAAACAAACAAAACATTTTATATAGGAATTCTTTATTGGCATCATAATCTTGTAATGCAATTATATGCACAGTTGTGGTACATAACAACTAGCTGAACTTCTAGGGGATTACAGCACTATGATGTAACTTATTTGTTTTCCTTGTTATATTTATTTATGGCATGGGTTTTAATTCATTACCGCTAACAATACCTAACAACTGCTTATGCAAAATTCACTTTAATTGAAAAAAGCAACTTTACTTGTGTGTGGATTATCATTTTCATTACCACTTTCTCTCTAAAATATGGTAATATAGATCATTTATTATTAGGGTAATTTTATCACATCTATAACAATTTTTAATTGCAAATGATTTTATTCAATTAAGATTGGACAAGACAAATTTTATGCAAAAATATAGTTTTCGAGGAAAAAAAATGTAGACACCAGCAAGTGGAAATATTTCCTATATATAATACTTACATATGTCGCAGTTGGGTGTCAAAATGGCGGTTGTCCATACATATTACAAACTTTGGGTCTAATGTATTAATATTCTCTATCAATTATATTGGCATATCAGAATCGGAAGTGTCCTAGAAGGAAAAAATTACCTTTTTTTTATACAGTTTTTTACAGGTGGTAGAACATACATCCTTTCACAGCTGGACTTTTACGACCACGCTCGACCGGGGAAGTACCATCGCCCTTTATATAGTTGGCATAAAAGAAAGTATGCTGATTTTTGGGGATGCCGAATGGCCATGTCTACCCCTTTTCCCACTCATATCCCCTGCAAATCCTTAATCCCCTTCCTATCCAACAAACCTATTGTATCCAATTTCTCAGGTTGACAATGCACTCACAAGTCTCCGGATATTGCGTGTGTCCATGGGCGACGGGGTCATTTACCATCAGGTGAACCATCTTTCATTCAATAAGTCTTAATATGTTCTGTTCAGTTCTGTCTTTGGAACACTGAGTTTCTTAGGGGAGCCAAAGTAAGTGGCATTGAGACCTACCATATGTGATAGTCCAATTATATTGCTGGGACGGTGGACTAATGAGTTGCTAAATCTTGCATGAAGGTTATTAGATTAATGGAAAATTCCTGTGATTTAACCCTAAATATTAAATTTGATAATGGTGCTAGATACTCAAACAAACAATCATATGAATCATCAATGCATTATCTCCATTCAATTTTAACCCATTTGTTTTGGCATGACTCAGATTTTTACAATACATGACAAATGTCGCATGTAACTTCAAATACCAAAGTATTCTTATACAGTTTCTAGCAATTCCAAAAAAACATTTTCTTTAATGTTAGATTTTAAATACATAGTACTTTTTCATATATTTTATGAATAACATTAGAATTTTAGATGTCCGAATAATTTTAATTATAATTTCACAATTTTCATTAAAGTCTCAAAAGCAGTCATTTGTCCGCTCTGGTAAGTTTAGTGTTAACTCCTATAGAAGATACATATAAAATGGAAAAATTAATTCATCAAAAATAGTTTCTATTGCATTCTAAATCATCATGACTAGTTGTGTGTCATGTAGATAAAACAATATGCATACTTTTAATTAAATGTCGCTTTTGAAAAATTAAATCCATGAAGCATCGCCATTTATGGAGTCGGCATAAAATAAAGTATGCATGACTTTTCTTTTCCTATTCCTATCCCCTCTAAATCCCGATCCAATCCTTTCCAATAAACCTATTCTATCCAATATCCCAGGTTGACAACGCACTCGCAACTCTTCCGAATGTTGCCAGTGTCTATGGGGGACGGGATCGCTTACCATCAGGTAAACCGTCTGCTCGTTTGTCATCCTTACCATAAAAAAAGCAATAATGTCATAAGGAATTATGTAAATAATCACTATATAATTTTATTCTTGGGCGCATGACAATTTTTGGTACCGGCATTGTCGTTTCAACTCGGTCAGTCCAGTACTTTTAGAGAAGGAAAAAGAAGTGTGAAAAGAAAAGAGGTAGAATGGCAACCACAAAAATCATGCATTCTTTATTCTATGCCTACTTAGTAAAGGGCGATGATACTCCCCAGCGAGATAGGCCGTATTAGCG
>JAOCPS010000013.1:1340992-1361020 GCA_025505425.1 Graphium colonna
ATCAAACACCTCAGTCCTACCCGTGACCATGAACGCTGTAAAGGGTTCGAAACGTCGGGTGATAAAAATTAAAAATAGACCGCGATAAAATCCGTAAAGTTGTTTAATTTAAAATGTTAAAGCCTGATTAGTTTTGGACTTTACCCTTGTGTTAATTTAGAAGGAAAATGCTTATAAACGGCGACTGGTGAGTGACTGACGATATTAAAGTAGAGCACTCTGCATTCAATTGTCATCATATTTATGTAATAAAATTGGGGGCATAGTTATAGCCCAAAATTTCAAATTTTCAAAAAGTAAATGTGGCAGAACGCCGGGCACAGGTCGTCGCCCGTCTTCCGTTTCACCCTGCCCAGGCCGTGTCCGTTAGTATGAACACAACGTTGCGGCATTAATTATTTAATTTTTTATGTTTACTCTGGTAAATTCATATTTATTTTGTTCTTCGTATATGCTACCCACATATAACGTCGAGTATGGAAAGTGACTCGCCAGTCACTTTTCATATAGGGCGACTGGTGAGTCTTGAGACCTTCAATATTCAAGAATGTGGAGATCATTTATAAAATATAAATGTAGTATCAAAAGTAAATTCTGATTGACCACTAAGTATTAACGAAAGCCATATGCATACTAGCGTACGCAGCGCGAGCCGTGCCGTTTTCGGGTCAATGAACTGCGCCAGCTGGCCATCGGTTCGCTGCTGGCATTTTCCTTTTCCTATTTTTTTTTTAATATGTTCGAAACCTATGTCCCTAATTTTATTACATAAATATGATGACAATCGAGTACAGAGTGACATCCTTTAATATCGTTGGTGAATCACCAATATCGTTGGTGAATCACCAATCATCCTGTATACCGTCATATAATAGCAAGTTAGTTGCCTCCGTATCCATCAATTGAAGTACTTCGATTCACTATAACGCTATCGACTGTTGTCCCGAAAATTAATTATATTTATTTTTCTAAAAAATACAAAATTAAACTCATAAATTCACCTGCCAGACTGCGCAACAGTTTTTCAGCAGTATTTTCAATCGACTTTTGAAAAGAACTTTGCAAATTCGACTGTATGTTTTTTTTAAACGGTTAATTGCACTGTGTACTCGTATCTTGTGTTATTTTTCCGCTTATATCTCATAATCATTCCCACACGCATGCCTCTTGTATTTGTAGTTAAAATTGCTTTATATTATCTATTTTGAATTTCATGAAATACAAGAAAATGTGTGTACCGCATTCTTTGATATCGAAAACGCAAGCGTGTGTATCAATAACTTTATCGAAAATTATGTATTAAATATCAATTTACATGTTATTGAGCCACATATATTTTTTTTAAAAACTAAATACTAGCCGCATGCAGTAACAAAACTACCCACCTTTAGCCAAAATTTTGGTATTCCTCTACGAGATAAAAACGGGAAACTAATCAATCTGCCGATTGTATCTTGGATGGAGTGTATTAGTTTTAAATCACGTTTTATCATTATATATAAGTTTTCATTGATCACCACATTTTAAAAACCCATAATATCATAGAAAGAAATGCTAGTTATATTAGGTCTGGTTCACACGAAATATTCAATTTAAAAATACTGCTTGCTTATACAGGATGACTGGTCAGTCACTAATAATATTAAAAGAGAGCATGGTTATGTGATAAAATTCGGGGTTTTCGACTAAATTTTCTAATAAATTTCGGCAGTTGAACATATGGCTAGTGGCATAGTTCATTGACCCGAAAGTGGCGACCGCTCCCATTGAGTATGCTACGATGCTGATGTGTTCCGTAATTAAGTAATAAACTTTCGATTGAATTCACTCGGTGGTCAACCAATATTTAGTTTAATTCTTAATATGTAACGTCCTCAAATACTGAAAGTGGCTCACCATTCAACCTGTATATCGTTGCATTAAAAATAAGCATAGAGAATTGGGTTTTGATCTCTTTCCAAGATACAGTCGCGTATAATTTGTGCTCATTGCGATCTAACCGCTTTGGGCGTTTGTCACTAATATATTTTCACCGAAAAAAGTACAGCCAAGTTGATTTCCAGTTCGTATTAAACCCAGGGGCTTGTTTCCTATCCCCACCAGTCACGTGTCGTCCCGGATCCCAGTTTTTTTTATTATTCTTGTCCCGCATCTATCCTTTTTCACTTGGCGAGGTGTGAATGGCGATTTATGAAACGAATAGAATACCTTCGGTCCTAATTTTTTCATTTTATTTTACTCTGAGATCTTTGAAAGGGTGCGTGTGTGTATTTGCGTGCACGTGTGTGTATTCAATTTGGTTGTACTTGTTCCGTTTGCGATTCACGTGTGTTGCGCTATCCGATCCGGTGAGCGAGTGAAATTCAGCGAAGTTTTCTCTTTTTTTATCAAACTAAAAAGCAAACAAACAAACAAACGGACAGACAGCATCGCGGTCGATCGAAATGCAGCATGAATTTGTATAATAGAGCCCGTATTAGTTTGCCCCCCTCTCCACCTGTCCCCTACCTTATCCCTCCCCCCTACCCGATGTCCCGCTACTGTGTGCTGTTTTGAGATGTACGTACGGACAAACAGGCTTTCGATATCCAAGGAACCGCAGATCCGGCCATCTGGCATGCTCTCAGTGGCCAGATCGATGTGCGATGTCTTTTTTTATATATATACAATATATAAATATATAATATGCTCGCCGTTCCAACGGGAGCTATATATATGCTGCGTGCGACTTCCGCACGGGGAGGAGCTCATCCGCACCGCTATCCATAGTGAAAAATCGACAAGATCCTATATTTTTTTAATTCTTCCATATATATATATTAACAAACAAACTCGCTGAAGGTCTCTCATCGCCGAACCACGAACCCCTCACCCTCACCCGCCCCCTCCCCCCCCTCCCAACAAGTCATCGTCCCGCCTTTCTGGGGTGTAATTTTGTTTTTTAATACATTGCTTATACCGGTCATTTATCACGCGCTGCGCTATACATAACTCTGCCTCTCACAAAATAGGGTGAAAGTTTAGCCTAAAAAAATTGAAAAAAAAAAACTGTCGTGGCGAGCGGGACTTATGTCTTGTTTATTCTTCTTTTTCCAGTTGGTCGATCAGGGCCCACAAGAGTGGCTCCTCCAGAAAGACAATTAGATAATACAACGGGGGCAGGTCGCGATTCTATGGGGGGATTTCTCACTATGGACGCGTTGCGTATGTTGCGACGTATACACGGGGAAAAAAGGCATCGCATATTGTACCTATAAGGCTTACCTTTAGCTCCGGTTCAGATTTATTGTTGCATTTTGTTTTTATGTGTATTTTTTTTTTAATTATGATTTATTATTTTTTTCTCGACTAACTATTGTATGTAGCCGGTGCGAGGTGATCCAATCGCGCGCAGCGTATTGCCTCACCTCGATACACACATGTAAATTGGCATTTAAAGTACAAATTAATGGTAAAATTTGGATTTTTCTCGTGTTGTTACAGGTTCATTAAATAGTTTTTAACGATAATAAAAAAGTAATACAAAAAAAAAATCGAGTAAATGTTAAGAGTGCTGTACTTTAAGTGTTCAGAGACCGATCGTAATTCTGTTGAATGTAATGACGAGAGCATACTATTATTTACTATTGAGAATATATTTAGGAGCATAAAAAAAAATATGTGTTATGTAAGAGATAAATCATGGGGCATCGTCGAATGCGGCCGTGCACTGTTCTTTCTATTATGGACATGATTAAATCGTATTGACTTAAGCTGTGGCCTCATTTCGATCCCTCATGATATGCGCGGGCGCCTTGGCCGATGAACTTGGTATAGACTATATGTGTATATAATAGTCCGTCGGTCTCGGTGTCCGGCCGGGCTGCGTTGCGCACGCCATCTGTCGCAAACGCGCGTATCGACTGTGAACCGGCTGTCTTAATATATCTGTAAAACTACTTCATATCTTTAAAGCTAACATTATATATTTTTAACCGATTATTTTTTCTGTCATTACTTTTTTCTTTTTAATTAAATGTCGTCAAAATTACCGGTTCACAGTCGATGTAACGCTTGTACGTAACGCCGCCGTCCGCAACGCAGCCCTGTCGCGCCGCAAAAGTACCGACACGCGAGCACCGCCGCGCGATTTGAGGGCAGGCGCACTCTTAACTCTATAACTACCTTCCACTTACATATTTCAAATAAAAAAAAAGACAAAACTTTAGTTCAAATTTCGAAAGTTCCAATTAAAAAAGAAAGTATCACACTGATTTCGAATTAAAAGAAAAAAGACTCGCGTTCGAATTTCGAACGTTGCAATTTAAAAAGATAGAGGTGCGTGAGTGCGCCAATCAGTTGGCGCCGTGCACTCGCGCGCGGCGGTCTCGCTCGCGGCGGTCGGTCGCGCCCGCGGGCGGGTGGTAAAAGTGAGTGCGCCGGGGCGTTAGGGCTCGTCGTACGGCGGGTCGCGGGCGTACGGCGGCGAGTACCACGGCGCCGCGGGCGGGGCGCAGCCGCCAGGTGTGCACGCGGTGCCGCCGCACCACGCGCCCAAACACTTCGCCGCGGCGCAGGACTTTGGCAAGGAGTGGCCCGCCGCGTAGTCTCCGCCGCAGCCACCCCCCTCTATCGCCCGCCACTTGTACCACCATACGCCTCTCCCCCTCACACGCACGGCGACAACGTAACGCGACGCTAGTCTAGTACAACTGAGCATTCGCCTCGAAGCCTCATTGGCCACTTCGCCTTTGAGGACTCTGTTCCTCAGTTCTCTATATGATCTATCACACAAGTAAATGACGCTAGGTGTGTCGCGATATGTTTCGCTCGTAGCGCGGTGGGTACCTTCCAATTCAATCATCTCCTACAACTAAATCATATATCTGAAGCCGCTCGCTGTCGTACTTCCTTTCGAATCCGCTTTGGCCGTCGTGCCTTTCCCGTAACCTTAACTAATCCTATTAGTCTGACTATATTTCAAAAATTAAAAATGAACGCTTTTGTTGTGTAAACTTTAGGCGAGACGCTGCGGCGGCGCGGTGCACTATGTTTAGTTAGTCCCACTGCATTTTGATGTTGTCTCTTCGCGGCTACCCCCCAAAATGTTGCCGGCATTGAATTAGACAAAATCGTGTTGCGATGGTGGTGTTCCCTTCCCATTGATCGACTTCATAATCTTTATTGTCTATCATCTATCGAAAAAGTCGATCAATGTACCCCCTCCCCACCCACTATACACTTATCCCCCCCACTCTTACACACTCTACAAAAACAACACCACAAGACAGCATACAACACGTGTTATATTTTCATAGTAATCGGGAGGGTTTTTATCTATACAATGCAATATAAATGTTATATTTCATTTTCTAGTATAATATATTGCATGCGATTTTTAATAAGTCATATTATAGTATGATGTGTAATGATTAAACGATTGGAACATAAGGAAAGCCACACCCTCGACCGTACAACACAAACCCACACGTGTAAAGTAAGGACGTTGTTTTCTAATTGATAAATTTTAAAATTACTAAATAATAGGGAGATAATATTTTAACGATAAATCGTAATAGGTTTTTTCTAACGCGGTCAACTTACCCAGTACACTTGTCGTATAAAGGGGCATACAAAATGAATGTGTTCATTATTATGTTTCTCTCGTGCTCAAAGCGAAAATAATTGTAGTTTTTCAACCTACCCTCCCCAAAGTTATCGCGGCCCCCCCACTCCCCTATTACTTTGATCCTTAGCGGTCATTCACCACGCGTACTCCGTGCAGTACGCACGTCTTTTTTGTTTTTAATTCGTATATCTTTTCCTCCTCGGATGTGGGCTGTTTTGCAGCGTATTTTTATCTTTTCTTTTTCGTTTTTTTTTTGTCTATCTCTCTACGTATAATCATGAGTTTCCATTGAAGTTGATGATTTCTTTTAATCTTGTTATTGGGCGATGGGATGACGTCGCCGTCCGCCGACCGCGCGCATTCGACAGGGACTGTTTAAAATGGCCAATTTTAGGGAGAAATGTCCTAAAGCAACTTAACTTAAGCTAATAATGACTTGTATAAATATTTGGTATATATATCGGTATGTATGTTTAATATTAGAGTTTTGGTTATATTTACCATCCAACTAGACTTAGGTAAAATCGGTAGGGATGTAATGAGAATTAATTATGTGTTAAATAATATTTAAAACGATACATAGTGTGATGACGAAGTTTCTTTTTTAATTTCTCAATGGGGAGCAATTCTGTATAAATAAATAAATAACTAAATAAAAATAAAATATTCGTAATTTTAATTCTCGTCTGTATGGATTTTAAGTTCTTTTATTTTTGTGTATTAATTATTTTTCGTTTGTTTTCCTTTTTTTTTAATATATTGCAATTTATTAGGGTTGATGATTGATTTTTTTTTAATAAATAAATAAAGTGAAACGATAATTATTATAATATGAACTTACCTGCCAAAACGTTGCGAGCGAACGATTTTTTAAGTATTTAAGTGACAAAGCTCAATCATTTTAGGATATTATAGTTGTTCGTAATACCGCCGGCCGCACCCATCGCAACGGACGGATGTACATATATACTTTGTATGAATAATTTTAAAGAAGCTACTCCCGCATATATGTATAACCTAGTTTTTAAAGTCGTTTTGTTTTTAACTCTGTATATCATTTTTGAACGCGCGATTGCCAAATATATTTTTTTTAAAATATCCAAACGGTAATATTAAAATGAACTACGCAAAAGACCACTTTGTATAGGATTTTATAATTGAAAAAAAAAATATTGGGAGGAGTGTATAGCGCGTTTGCACCATCCGCAGCAAGTTGATTTATAATTTTAAAGATAAACAAATGTTAGATTAAATTTAATGTTAGTCCTTTACTGTACTGTATCGCTCAACTTGAACGATCGACGACTGATTAAAATTTTAGTGTATAAGCTAAGATAATTAAAAATACAGCGGGTGGTGGGATCGCGCTTGGGTTGAAGCTCGACCGGCGTTGCAGAATATAATTGTTTACTGTAATTTGTATCTTAGAGAGCATAGGTCTACGCATCGGTAAGGTTTATTATATATAAAAAGGTTCATTAAAAATAGAAAATTATTGCAGCATAATTTCTATGGTATATTAGGATACTTTAAGACGGCACCGTGATTTTATAATTTTTAAGACTACCGACGGGTGCGGCGGACACGGGCTTGGAAATTAAAAATAGTGTGGAGCCTTAACATGTGATAGTAAAACGCGTATTCGATACATTTTCTCTTATAGCACTGTAATATAAACGACTGAGAAATGGACATTAGGTAGGTAACGCTGTACCTTGAATAACATATAAAATAACATAATTAAATGCTTTCTCGTTTAAAAGCTGTAGGCGCTGTACCCCGCCACCAATAGTTTTAAAATAGTCCGGACACATTTGAATGTCTTTGTTACTTACGATCGTTTTGTTCCTACTTTACGTTAGTTTTAATTTTCGTTCTTCATTCCTCTTAAACGGCGTATCCATCTGAGGTTAAGACTAGCACAACCACCGACTAGTGGAAGCCTTTTATTTTAACTCGTTAGATGACGCGAATATATTTTTTTTTTTAAATATTTTTTACGTTAGTCTCAGTGATAATTCATATTGTAAGCTTAGGTCGTTTAAGAATCTGGTCTCCTCCCCGCCACACATCCTCCCAAGAAACGCAAAACGTACGGAACGATATTTGAAGAAAAAAAAAACTTAGTTTGTAATGTACCATCGTGGCAATCGTATAGTTAAACGATAAAAGAGTATAATTTATTTAATTGATAATGATAAAAAAGTACTATGGGATATGTATTTAGAAATTTCTAGAATAACTCGGAACGTTTAAAGTTGGCGCAAGTTATTGCGAAGTTGATGCGAGGAAGGAAGTAGGAAGAAAAAAAAATCAATTGAGACTATTTATAATGGGTTTTTAATTATTTAATATTATTATTATATAGGTGAAGAGCATTAAAAATATTGGATGAATTTATTAATTAAAAATAGTTAGCAAAATACAAATACGGTAAGACTCGTTTAGAGGCTCCCCTGTCAAATGGCGCGGTCGGACGACGCACGGCGGCCTTCTTTGTTTCCCACCCAACGCCCAATACACACAACCCCTCCTCCCTGTCATACAAACCCATACAACACCCCCCATTTAAAAAAAATTGTACAAACCGTGAGTGACACTTGCATCCTCTGCATTTTTTTTAAATATTACACCGAGTAATATTCGGGACATAGATATAAAACTATATCTTAATTAAATAAAATATGTTTATGGAATAATATTTTTAATCATGGCTTAAAAGTAGTACTGTTGTGTAGTTAACCCTTTCGACCCTTGTTTGTATTACATTATATATAGTGTACGCGGTTTTTTATATGTGTACGTTTATTCTGTAGCGACATGTTTTTTTTTTGTGTAAAAGTGTATTTTTGGTATTTGATATGTCACACGAGCGTGAACCGCCGTGCGTGTTATACATTAAAATATACTTATAATCGTAATTGACTAATTATATTATACAAAAAAAACCCTAGTGTTAACGTTAGGTTAGCCAAAAAAACTCTTTGATTTTAAGTTCCACCACTACTACTCTAAAAGGACTCGCATTTAATTGCATAGGGCAGCCCAGTCGATTAACTGTTTAAAAAGTTATTTTTTAAAAGAATAAACAATGCAGGTATTATTAATATAAATCCTCATATTTATACCTAGAATATTATTATGTAAATGTAATTATTGAACACACTCTTATCGTAAAATAAAATAAAAAAATATTGCGCACGGGCTTTACGATTAAATATAACATTAAAATAAAAACCTAGGGCAAGTTGTTATTTATTTCTGTTTTTAATTAAAGAAAAGGAATGATGTTGATTATTTTTAAACTATATTTTTTTTTCATTATAGTGGATTAAAGTACATAATTCTCGATCGATTTAGAATACAAATTTATAAAAGGAAATTTTATTAGGTGAACTATCGACTGATGTACAATATTTAAACGTAATGGTTATTTACGGCAGTATATAAGTTTTAATTTAACCGCCCGTTAGGGGGGCGCTGTATTTATAAAAAAGAAATGAACAGACTTGTGTATTAATTTCCTAAACGTAAAATAAATAAAATAAAAAAATGTAATTAATTGGAAGCGGCGACCGCGACCGAGCCACAAACTAAGTATATTACGATTGTAAGACTATTATCTAGATTTGTTGTAATCTTATAATGTGTAACTACTATACTTAGTCCTAACGAGAGAGTAGCATAGATGGCTACCGTCGCGCCGGCTGACGGCCAAACTCCGTTTGCTGACGACCTATCGACATTGCTGACGGACAATCGACGCCTCCTCACGGTGTATATAGCACCGCTGACGGGCCAACGCCGATTGCTCACCGTATATCTAGAATCGCTGACGGCAGCCGGCGCGGCAGCTCGATTTTACTTTATGTTCGTTATATAAAAAGGAAAATTATGATAGACTTACAAGAACGTCCTTGTTGATTCTTTTTTTACGGATTACCTAATGATAATTAGTTAATTACGGTTTTAATTATTAATTTTAACCGAAGCACTAATAAAATATTAAGACGAGAAGCTTGTACGCAAAGAGTATTCGATGTAATAATTTAAATTAAATGAATAAATTTAAAAAAAAATTATGTGCTATCACAGAACATAACACTAAGGTTTTTCGAAGTAGAAATTATGCATTATTCATATTAGGTATTTTGGGTATATATTAGTGTTAGATTTAACAGGTAACATAAGTATGTAGTTTGTAATGTAATGGAAAAAAAATAAAACAGTTTTGTCGTAGTTTCCTATTATTAAGCTTCTTCTATCTTAATGGTTTAAGTAATACTACTGGTTGATTAATTAAAATATTAATATTACCACTGCAAATATTTGAGATATCTTATGATGAAATATATATCTACTATAAGGACATTATAAAACGTAGATAATTAAAAGAAATCAAAAGTTTCAAAATACAACTGTCTTTTTAATGGTTTTTGCCTTCTCATCCTTGTTCCACCATTTAGGGCTCCCCCTCCCATACCTTACTAGGATATCATAATTTTTGTTTTTATACCATAGCATAAAGTACTCCAGAAGATATTCCTATAATAGTCTTACCAAAGGAAAGCCGTTTCCAATAATTATATTGCCCACTCACACATTCTCATCAACTTAACACCGACACATGGTATAGTAT
This sequence comes from Graphium colonna, assembly GCA_025505425.1. Classification (NCBI taxonomy): domain Eukaryota; kingdom Metazoa; phylum Arthropoda; class Insecta; order Lepidoptera; family Papilionidae; genus Graphium; species Graphium colonna. The sequence continues at coordinate 1,351,240 of JAOCPS010000013.1, forward strand.
ATGCAACATCGCTACTAACTTTATTTTGCAATGATTTCTATTCTGTATTTTTTACTGGTGTTTCACGTAGCAACATTTCCAACTTCGTCTCCCTATATCATTTTTTTTAATCACAAAAAAATAAATAAAATTCAAAGTATCAAAATTTGATTATGTTGCTGCGTCGACCAGTGCTTACACTTTTTAATTGGCTTCATAGTTCAGCTTCTATCTATCTATACATCCACAGAGGATGCAGTTTCAGTCAGATAGTTACAGAAATATCTTAAATTATCCTTAGAATATCCTTTTCCATTTCCCCCACTCCCGATTCCTTATCAGATATTTAAAATAAGTAATTTTACAAATATTCTCTTTTATAAATACTGCAATAATTATTCCATATGGTATCTAGGTGGACACGTTGATGTTGCCAACATTTTTTTTAATTTACTAAGAACACGAGGGTGGGTAGTAACAGAATGTTAAGCCGTAAGTGATTTACCTGGCACAAAAGACTATCATTTCCATAATTACGTAACGTGGACTAACGAAAATACCGTACTAAGAACATTCGCCCACCAAGTGCAGAATTATTTTTATAACAACTAGGTCTCATCCTGGAATCATCTTTAGTACTTTAGGTCTAATGATGAAAATATCGGGATTAATCAAGTTTAAAATGTTGTTTAATTCCATTACTTAAGGTTAGTCCATGTTTTGTAATAAGGCGCATGCCTTTTTTCAAAGGCTATCATTCTGGAACAAATATGACGAGGGCAGTCAAGAAGCAAGCACTAAAATAAAAAAATATATATATTATACATCAAATAAAGATTTAAAAACACGAGTTTAGCTATGAAGCCTTATGCCAAAAGTATTGCAGGATATTAAGATGGATTTCTCGTTAGAGGGTGACGGAGTTGGGAGTTCTGCGGGTAGTCCTAAGTACGCACAGATACCGCAGGTGAATGAAGCCATGGGGGCACCGCCACAGGTTATACAAATATAGCAATCAATAATATATGGAGTGTAGAGATAAAAAAATCTTCCACATTGAAATAAACAAATTGACCACTATAAAAAGACAACTACCCTCAGAATTTAAACATGCCATAGAGACTTTGGTGGTTATCTATCCCATTAGAGCCTTGTTAAGAAAGAGATAATGGTCACAGGCTATCTTTGTCCCTTTCTAGTGTGGTAGATTTTGTGACTGCATAGTTGTACATACATCATGAAGTTGATAGTAAACTATATCGTTTGAGAATTCTATAAATAAATACACGGTGCTATGTATTCTATATCTCAATAAATAAAGTTCAAAATCAAAAAGAGTACAAAGACTTGGTTAGGAAATATGGTACCTTCCTCTATTTTGTATTTTCGGTTGTACCTAAAGAATAATTAATATAGATAGAAAGTTATTTTCTATAGTGATCACAGCGACATCTATTGTCAAACGCAAGTTACTTATTAGATATCGCTGTCATAATTCTAGGGTACCTACTAATTTTTAAAAAAGGCGCACTACGCTTAGAGAAAACTGACTACACGACAGAAGTTTTTAGTTGCAGTTAAATTATAGTTTAAAAGTAAACATTCTTGATGTTCAAAATTAAAAATAACAATTTGAAGGATATAATGTTGCCCTCCCACGGTAGGTACCTTTGATGTATTGCGGAATGGTGTCTCCACAGCCGTCTTTCTGTAACGTTTCGGACATGTCTGCCTCGGCATCAGGTTTCTATGAAATATTTTCAATATACACGTACAAGTATATATATAACTTCGCTATTTTAATAGTATAGACCTAAATAGAAAAGTAAAACTGGACCTACTTAACTGTAAAGTCATCTTGTGTCATTTAAAATCATTAGTTGAACCATATGTAGATAAAATATACCATTTTTTTTGAGTATAGACCGATGCAAACTTCTTGACGTGTCTGAAGTTAGCTGCGCGCTGCGAAGTGCGCTTCTTATTCTTTTACGCCCTGCCACATCTAAGGTTTCCGCGCAGCAACTCGTGCGATATTCAGACGTCAGCAAGTTTGCATCGTACTATAACAATCTTGCATTGATACTACAAATACGATTGAAACAGTTTTGTTAAGTAAAATAAAATTTAAAAGAATACTTAATTTATAGACAGAGATTCTATAATTTATTAATAATTCGTTATTTTTTATTTAACATCGAAAATTACACAGTCGTTCAATATTGGTTAATCAAAAAATTTGTTCTAGAGCAAGTGTGAACCTAAGTATTGGTTAGACTGGTGATTGGCGAGTCGCCTATTAAAGGGGATCACTCTATTGTCAACATATTTATGTAATAAAATTAGGGGCATAATTTTAGCTCGAATTTTTTCAATAAATTAATGAAGTGTGGCGGTTGTGATCAGCTGGTACGCGTGAGGTCGTTGACCCGTCCACTCAGGCCACGATGAAGGTGACTCGTCAGTGACCTTGTATTATTATATTAAACATTATATAAAGATAAAAGTATTTTCGTCTAGTAATTAATTAGTCTTCAGTACTGATAGTACGCAAAATAATTTTGTACACAATTATATATCTAATATATGAGTTGTAAGCTTGTATGGCAAGGTGTGGCGTATATAAAGGCGTGTGGTGCGGTGAGTCTGTTTTTTTTATTATCTACTTTGATTAAAAAGTTAAAAGCTTGAAAAATTTTGCTATCTTAAGTTCTTCGAGCATATCCATCTACCAAAGATGTTAAAGGACAATGCCCATTTTTATATGGAATACCATATCAAGTTCATTAATAGAATCGGGCGTTATTTTGCGGAATTTTTTTTTTCGCGGAATATTGCTGATTAAACGGTCTTATAAAATATAATTGTATATCAAGTTCAAACTTTTTTATGGAAACTAGACTTATTATAATAACTCCTACAACAATTCTTTTCATAAAGAAAACTAGAGTTTCGAAGATATTTGATAGAATGAAAAAAATTATTTATCAAAAATATAGTAATTAAATTGAAATCGTTATAAAATCAAATCCATGAAACGTAAGAAATTAAAATAACTGCTATATAATTTTGATCTTGATGCTTTAGGATTTTTGACACCGCGTTTGGGCATTGTCCTTTATTACATTGGGCACTTAGAGTGAAAAAGAGAGATTGGGCATCTCCTTCACTGAGCGGCCTATTCGTCAATTATATTCTGGTTTATTAATCGCTTAGTGTATATGTGATAGTTATTTTTTAAACGCTGCCCTTATGAGAAGTTAGTTTTGTGCTAACTTGTACTGTAACTGCTTGTATCTTTTACAAAAATTAATAACACAGATGCCAAGATCCTATTTGTAGGACCTACAAATATTTGTCCCTCGCCGGTATCGAATCCACGACCCTGCAGTGAACGTCGTGACTGTACCAACCGGTCATTTGTGTGTGTTCGACAAACTTGGTCATTATTTGTTTTACTTGGTTATAAACTTTGTGGTTTATAATGGTGACTGGCGAGTCACCAACGATATTGAAGAAGGGCACTCGGTACTCAATTGTGATCATATTCTTGTAATAAAATTAGGGGCATAGTTTTGTCCCAAATTTTCCAATAAATTAATGAAGTATGGAGGCTGTAATCGGCTGGAACGCGTGGCCGTCGACCGCCGCTCCGCCTTCTGTCTCACTCGGGCCACGCCGTGTCCGCCCGGATTGACATAAATTACGTAATTATTTATTTAACTTTACGTTATGTTTAAATCAATATTTATTTTCAATAATATTTTTATTCTTCATGTATGATCCCCGCATATAACGTCCTAAAATATTGTAGGTGACCCGCCAGTCACTGTATATATACCTATGTATACAGTGACTGTATACATATGCTATAAATGTTAACAGAAGCCCATTTAATTGTAGACCTATTTTATTTTTTGTAATTTAAAAACTTAAAAAATAGGTTGTGACGGTTTTATAAGTAGTTTTTAAGACCTGTATTAATAATAACCAGGGGATGATTATGAATACACTGGCGGTTCCGGGGATGGTTACCAGCGACCGTCCAAACGGGGGTATCACGGATCATCGTCCGGCGGTAGCGCATCGGCACAGTCCTACCATCCATACAGGCGTTAGAGAGTGACGTCACGTCAGGCCGTGTCGCGCCACGTCAGGTCACGTCGCGTCACGCCACCGACAAAGTCACGTCGCGACAACTACAACGTTTTGATTTCAGTTTCTATTCAATATTACTACTGTTGATATTTTCTCAATATTGTACTTATACTACACGTGAATAAGTTGACAAGTAGTTTTTATTTTTTAATCTTGCATAGTTATATGCAAAAACACGGCCGAAGTTCATCGAGATTTCGGACTAAATTATCATCTTGTCTGCACTGAAATGTATACATACATACTTGTCAACTTATTCACGTATCATACGGATAATTACGATATACATACACACACGATAATGTACTTTGTCCCTGGTAAGCAAAAAAATATGTCGGCAATCGAAAAACTAGCATCCGACTGGACATATCGATATTTGTATAATAGTTTTTTTTTGTACTCGCTGAATCATTGAGCTTGTAAATGATTTTTATCGGGATCGAGTGTTATAAGAAGCAGTGTCCTAGTTTTTTATTGACATTTGAAACGTAAAGCCAAATTGAATCTTCTTATGGACTCGTACCTGATAAATTAGTATATTAGTTTCTCATTTTTATTTTAGACGTTTTTGTTGTGTTTCGGACAGAGTTCCCAATGGATTTGGGCGCTTAAATTTCCAGTTGTAACTAACATATGTATTCCGTAACGTTTGGTCACCTTATTTTTGATAAGACCATAATTTACTATGCCATTCAACTAAGAATGTGCGCGACTTTGACGTCTAGTTTGTGAGATCTGTCAAAAAGTACTATATTTTTCGATTTGACAGCTATGACTCGGCAACATAGCGAGGGGCCATGCACATTCTTTGTTGATCGGCACTATACAGGTGTTGTTTTGATTTAGAATATAACAACTATATCTTAGAGTTTAAGCTTTCGATGTTTACTTCCCAAATCTTCGTAAGTGTGATTTTTTATGGGTGTACTATTGTACTACGATATTTTTTTTATTCTTACGCGGTTTAGGTTTAAAGTGTGATAAAAATTACGTATTAATTAACCATAGGACTATATAAACTTTAATATTTTGATGTGCAACTTTTTATTCTCATACTATATACATACTTTGGGCTAGCGCAAGATTTCTATGTCCAATAATATGTCCATCATTTCTGCAATACATTCCGTCTTCTACTTTAGCATTACAGATAAAAACTGATATTTAATATTTACAATAATACAAATATTTTTTACTACCTCTATGTGCTTAAGCCCTTATTTCATTTTTTTTTAAACTATTTGGACGTCAAATATTTCGATTTAACTATTTTAAATTCAATGTTATATCGATAAATGGTTTAACCAAACCTATATGTAGGTTTGTTTTAAAAAAGTCAATTGACTTGTGCATATCCGTGTTTGGTACTTTTCTATTGTCATTTTGAACTAAATTCTCAACTATACATTGTCCGCACTGTGTAAAACGTATGGTCACACTATAAGGTACCATAATGAGATTAAAAGTTGGATTCCGATTGCACGAAGCATTTTTTTGTGTAAGGATATTCCTGTTCTTTTACGGTTGTACGCAAAATTGTGTAAATTTTTGGAATATGCCAAAGCTGTCCGGTGTACGACTGCCCTTCCGCATGTTTCAACTGTTTACAGAGTTTTGCTGCAACATGCAAACTCCTTCAATGTTCTTACTTGACATGTTTTTTTTATTAAAATAAATGTACTAATAAATTTAGTGTTATTTAAATTTAAGCACCACGCTTCCCGCGTACATATCCCTTCCAAAGATATTCTAGTCTTAAAAACATAGAATATAATAACTTATTTACTTTAGTCAAAGTTTATGTGTATTTTTTAAATAATTTTATGATATTTTTGAGCATTTTTCTTTCGCTTATATTACGGAACTAAGACATGGATTATCGTTAACTCTATTGTAATTATGAATAAATGTAAAATTTGGATAAGAATAAAAGAAATCACTAAGATCAGTTATGTAATAAATATAATAAAATTTATAATTAATTAGATATAGCAATATGAAATAGATCGGCGCGTAGTACAACATATTCTATAATAATAATTAAATTTTAATGTGCACAATGTGGAAGATAATCATAGGAAAAATATTTAAACTTATTCTAGATATATAATCTAATATATTAGACTCTAAAATTAGAGATAAAATATATACGGCACGGAGATTGTCAGCTAACAGATAAATGTCTTATTATAATAAATAAAACATCCATAATACCTTAATCTAGTCCATCATTATAATTGATATGTTGCCATTAGTTTAATTTGTCGAATTAAGTTTTTTTTTTATGAAAAATTCACATGTAGCAACGATTGGTCTCAATAAATTGTGTAAATTTCATAAATTTTACATTATTTATTACGATAATATTTTAATATCTAAGTAATTTTTAGATTTGTAAAATTTAACACCAATGGACAGACGACATTAATTTTGTTTTTCTTAAAATTTACATTTTAAATTTGGTACCTCGTTATATTTTTGTTACTGGAAAAGCAAGAAGAACGAGTTATAATAATTTGCAATGTTTTTGTGTAATGAAAACAAAATTGGAGATATTAAAGGAGTTTTGATAAGAGGTAAGGCACTATAGTGAAAGCATATTTTATCTATGTATAAAGAGGAATAATATTGAATAATGAATTGACGTAATGACCGAAGTGTGGGATGGACTTTTAAAATGTGTTGCAAGGCTAAAAATAATAACCCAAAAAATCTGATCAAAATATAAATAGAGAAAATGTGGAACATTTTGTGAAAGTTGATAGAAGCTGGTTTAAAACTTGTCCTTACCCACGAAGACTTCACACAACTGTTCAAGATTTGGAGTGTTTATTCGTTTTCTTAATAATAGCACAGACTACATATATACACAATTATTAAAATATTTAGGCGACAATCATTGGAAGTATTTTATCCTAACATTTATATTCTACATGAGCAACACTTCTTACAAATAAATAGATAAATGCAACCTTATAATTTTATGAGCAATATCTTGAAAATTTGCAGACAATAGATAATGTATTGCGACGATGTACAGATAAGCTATTCAAAATCTTAGCTTTTTAAATACAGCAGACAAAATAATTTAAGTTTTCACATTATTAAATAAAACTATTTTAGTACTAAATTACTGCATATCTTTTTATAATAATATCCGATTTTGATTCGAATGATCGCATCATATTTCTAAGAATCCACCTATCAAATGTTGCTAGCAGAGGAAACGGTCACATTTCATTTGTTTTTTTTTACGATTTACATCAATGCGAGATCTACAACGTTGCAATGTACGCTTGTCTTTATTTTTATAAAAAAACGTGGCAAAGCAAAAACCCGGGTTGCCAGAGAATATTAAATCTACCGATTTTTCGTCAAACCTGATTAGTCTGCATCACTGACTGACATTTCTCTTTATTATCCTTATACGTCTTCAACCTAAATGTTGACGAAACTCGATTAAAAATGAGGTATTTTTATATATTAAAAGAAATTGTAGAACATAACATTTTTATACAGATTTTGCTGGACATCAATGGGCGTGCTCGCCCGGAAAAATACCACCATCTATAATAAATATGCTTGACTATTGGGGTTGCCAGATGGCCATTCGTAGCTTTTTCTTTTCCCACTCCTTTCTCCTCTATATTCTTAATCCTGACCCAATCCTATCCAATAAACTACTATTCAATTTACAGGTTAACAACGCATTCACAACTCTCCGGATGTGTCTCTGGGCGACGGGATCGCTTAACGTCAAGTGAACGGTCTGCTCGTTTTTCTTTTATCCATGAAATAAAGAAATATGTTGACAATAATGATTAAATACATAAAAAGCCTATATGCACGAGTTGCGTCGCACGCAATTGACGCAGTCGCAGGGGCGTGGCGGTGCCTGGTCAGGTAGGTGGGCTTGCGCTGCTCTATAGCACAGCTCTCTGTAGCGGGCACAGCCTGGAATGAAAAACGTATTTATGTTAGAGGTTGCTAGTTAAAAAAATACAAGTTAGAATCGTTTTCTTTTAGGTGATGCCAGGTTTCGAAAAAGTTATGGTATATTAAAGTAATGTTGGATGAAAATGATTGCAGTTGATTAGACGATTTTATTGTTCAATCAGTGCTTTTCGCAAACTCTAGACAAACCTCTCTTTGGTACCCCTTCCGCTTATTTTTTCTGACGTAATTGTTAACAACATCTACATAGAATTTGATTTTAAATAAAAGCAAGTCCTCTAAGTATCACAAATCTGAAAGTCCAAGAGAAAGTATTGATTTTTAGGTAGTTCTTTTAAATAGTTTTGTCAAAAAATCTACTTGCACCTAGGCACCTGCCTAGTTTGCCTAAAGGATAATCCCCTGCTATGTTCGATGTATAATATATACTAAATTAATTTATGAAATCTAAAATTAGCTCGTTAGGCCGTACTATCCAACCAATTCCCTGAATGCTTAGTTTTATTGTAAGATACACAAATCAGTCATCAATAATTGGAAATTATTGATGACTGATTTTCTAAAAATTTCATACTTTTAATAGCCCTCTTTCTCCATATCTTTATTTCTAATTGAAATACGCGGTTCTTTTTGATCTATGAACAATCGATGGAATCTCTTTCATTAGTAATTTTGTTCACTCAGGTTGGTCGATTTTAAGAAAAGTGTTAGCATTGGTGGGAGCACACGTTTATTCATAACTATCTAAAATATTAAGTGAGCTAACAGCTTTTAATAATAATTAACATTTCTCTACTACCATTGCTTATAATGTTTTTGGATAGAAGTTCCTTATGGGGCGTTGCGGAGAGGTAACCTAGTCGGCAAAAAACGTCCGTAACGTAAGATTCATCGTATCTATAGTCTATGTATGATGGCTATACAGTATACTTATTTAGTGACTAATGTATAGTTTACGGGGGGTGATTGTTTATTTATTTATATACTTACATATTAATGTTTTTTAATTAATAATTTATTTATTTCTTAATTTTTTTTTATTTTCTATTTATTTATTTTTAATTTTATTTATGTTGATATTGATTTTTTGTGATTTGGAATGAAGTGCCTTATGGGGCGTTGCGGAGCGGTACCCTAGCCGATATAAAACGTCCGTAACGTTAAAAAAATATAGTAAGGAACTTCGTTAATATCATATATCCCACGACACCACACGGTTTTTTTCTGTTTATAACTGTTTTATAAGAAATCTGCAGTTGATACTTTTGTGCCGTGCCAGCTATTAAGCTCTATAAATTATGTTGTCTCATTAAAGACCAATATATTATTGTTTTTGACCATTTTTCCTTACCTCGAATAACATGTCCAACCCAAATACAACAACAATGTTTATATTATTTAATTAATTAAATAACATAAAAATAAATAAATATGTAAATATACAAACAGATAAACAGTCATTCCCTGTAGACTATACATTAGACACTATATAGCCATTATACATAGACTATAGATACGATATATCTTACGTTACGAACGTTTTTTGACGGCTAGGGCCGGTTGCCCATCCCCCCTCCCCCTCCCCCCAAATGACAGCGGTAATTAAAGATCTCTTACCCCAGGGGGGTACCAGAAATCCTGGAGAATCCCCCACTGGGCATCCACGGTCAGTGAGCGTACTGCCTGAGCG
>JAOCPS010000013.1:1361120-1372743 GCA_025505425.1 Graphium colonna
CCGCCGCGTCGCGACATCTCCGCACGTGTGTACAATCGCGGCGTCTAAGCGAACGATCGGAGCGCACACGACTTTATACATCGAGTGTACGAGAGGGCGACCTCTCTCACAAAATCAAGATTGCTTCCCAAGTGGAGATGCCGTCGAGCCTCTTCGGCGAGCTCGGTGGCGGTCTGGTGGAGGACCAGCGCGCCTTCCAGCTGGCGTTGGAGCTCAGCATGCTGAGTTTGGGCGAGACGTTGCCGACCAACCCTCTAGCTAGTCCGATTGGGTTCGCGCCGCCGCCCGACGACCGCGCCAAGAAATCCCAGAACATGACCGAATGCGTCCCTGTGCCCTCTTCGGAGCATGTGGCCGAGATCGTCGGCAGACAAGGTAGGTAACCACCCCTTACATAAGGGTGCACGTGTCTGAATAGGTTATGTTCGATCAGTAACGCTCTCGCACGGCATTTTGTTTGTTTACCCTCGTAACTTTTATTAAAAGTGCACATTTTGATTCCAGCGATCGATTCTACTCGAAATTTCACAGTTCAAAATTAGTCAACGCTCGACAAATTGAACGTATATTGTAAAGAATTACCATATTTTCTTTGCTTATATCTTTTAATTTGTAATTGATTGGCGCTAGACGTAGGTAGACGTAATTATTTTGTACCAAAAATTTCCATCTTTAAAAATTATTATCGATACACTGTAAACTGTCAATATGTGATAGATTAGTATCATATTGTCTTCTGACAAAGCATTTCTAAAACCTAAATTGACAGTATGCCGCTTAGACATCTTTAATTTTTCGTTTTCTTGCAAAGCGTCTCTTAAATCTTAACCGATTTCTCGGTTTAGGTAGGTAGATACCATTCCGAATCGTTGGAAATGAACGAGAAGCCCTTTTAATTAAGTGGTAGGTAGGTTTCCACAAAAAATGATGCCCAAGGGATGCTGTTTCAAGCCCGAGGGTTGCGTAAAAAATTCCGACAAAGCCCAGACCACGTTGCGTTTCTTATCTGAGACTAATTTCTCGAAATGTGCACCGGATTTGCAAAAAAAAACCTATTCGGGTTGTTTTTTTTTCTTGTCGAACTCTCGAGAACCTTTCATTACGCTCTAGGAATAGTGATCTTAAGATTTGATGTAATTTAAATGCACGTTAAGATCAACTACTGCAGTAGTTTTAGAATTTCCTCTAGCTTATTGCAACGAATGATTAAATAGTATATCTGCTTAGTAAATAGAAATATCTGTTTGTTTTTATGTCTTAGTTGTTCGAGTCTAGTTATAATGGCAAATAGTTCACCACGAGAGAAGTTTTATCGTACATAATTAATTTTTATTCGCCCCTTATCGGGTTCTGGCGTCAGACCCAACAATACGACTTACACTTCAGTATCAAAATAATGAAGGCCACGCATAGTCAGTTTCCTCAGGGTTGCTAGTTTCAAATTATTTAAACACTAAAATAAAAAATATATTCGAAAGAAATAACAAATACCATAGTTGATTTAATTTAATAATGTATTCACATTTAATTATTTCATGTCATACATTAAAATCTAAGATTTAAAGACGTTAGTTAAAATTGGTTAGAAATTATATTCAATTTATTTCATCGTATAATGCATGCAGTTTTTTACGTATACTAGCATAATGTAGGTAGTTTAAAATATTTTCAAGTCTTTAAAAATGCATATTTTCGCACTTTTACGTTAAATAATAACTTGATGGTAATCGGGCAAAATATTTTATTTATTTGGCAACCCTACGGAAAAACCTAACTGCGGCTGCCACGAATGCCTACTTCAACATACGAAATAGGTAATTAGTTTAGTAGGTGAATAAATTAAGGTATATCTTTGAATTTTGTCTGTCCGTCACGCAATGGCAAGCAAAGCCGGGCGACGCCATACTTCTATTGTTATGTCGCCTTTTGACTGCGTACACACGATAAAAATTTAACCGTTCATTAGACTTTAGTTTTTTTTTAAATAACAACTCTGTTGTCTGTGGTCTAGTTTTGATATGTCATACGACTTTCCCGCCTTTTTCTGACGTTTCGTATTTATTGTAGGCGCGAAAGCTTTTCGAGAAAACTCAAATATTGATCGTATTATTTTTATGTAGTTTTGGATTGTTCATATCGTGTTGTTATGCATGTCTTGTTATTGTATTTTCAATGTTTAGAATTTTGTTTATTACAATACAATGATTACAATACAAAACCGTTGACATTTGTTATATACGTGTATATTATATATTTCATTCATATTACCGTTAAAATTGAATTCTAATATTTGGATTGAGCAATAAAAAAATTAAAAACTCTTAATAACTATATTTTGTATGTAAACGTGAAATCATTATCAACACCTTCATATACATAGACAGGAAGTTAAAAAATCATCTATAGATTAGATGTATCCATTACCATAAATTCAATTTTAACTCAAAAACTAACAAAATAAAAACTCCAATCTATCATAGCCAGCTCAAAAGATGCTACTTATAGTGCCGGTCATCAAAGAATGTGCATGACCCCTCGCCATATTCTGGCGTCATGGCTGTCAAATCGAAAAATATTAGTCGGGTCAGTAAAACAGATATTAGCCGATTTCTCTCATCGCCCTACTTGATTAATTATTCAGATAAAAAAAAAAACAATCTTTAAAATCGGTTCATAGATGACCGAGAAAGCTCAACCATCCCTTCTCCTTTTTTGTAGTCGATTAATAAGGTTAAGGGTAAAATACAACCTAAATTACTGTCATAATTACGCAAGTAATTTTTTGCTAACTAAACAATGTAGCGACCAGTCTTTTTTTGCAAATATTTTTGTTGCTGTCCGTACTTTTTGACAGATCTTATAAAACTCGAGGTCATTGCTGTGCACATTGTTAGTTGAATAGCATAGTAAGTTGGGTATACAGGGTCAATACACACTGTCGCAGATGTCTCGTAAAACGCAATACGCTCTTCGTTACAGACAAATAAACGTACATACGTATATATATGAAAAACTAGTTGTTTATTTCGGTTTTGCCCGCGTTTTAACAGAATTAAAAAAGAGTGATGTTAATTCGGTTTTCGGTTTAATTTCGAAACTATTTCTTTGTGGGAATAGACATAGTTATGAAGTGGTCCCGTGTAATTTTTACGAAAATCGATATAATAGTTTTTTTATCGTTCGCTATAAATCGTTTGGTTTTTAGTTTGAAAATAATAATTCAATAACGCTTTAATTCTTTCAATAAATTTATTTATTATATTTAGTACATGAAATAATTTAGAATTCCTGTGTGGAAGGATCTCGAACATTCTTACGCTTTCGTACAAACGAAAAGCACTTCATTTGATTAAGCTCCCAGACTATAAATTATAAATACGTATAACGGAACAAGGCAAGCATTCCATATCATTGTAAATATGTAATAGCATTTTAACTGACTTAAAAAAGTAGGTTATCAATTATAACATTTTTAGGTTAGTTCACGAGGATTTCTGTCATCCATAGACCGATTTAAAAGCAGATAATTTTTAATTTGTTTTTTAAATCGAAATTACAGAAAACAATATACGTCTTTAAAGAACACTTTTAAGGAGTTTGAATACTGTTTTTTATTTTTTTGTAAAAAAAATATTGTCAAGGTCATAAACGTTGTCTATGAAAACATTTCACACAATAAACAAATACAGACAAGTTTTGTTTTATTTATGGTAAAAAAATCCGATAAAAAAGTTTCTTCCCTAGTTAGTACCAGAAGAACATAACCGATATGTGGATCTATTATTAACTGTCATATTATAGATACTAAGTACTGATTATATATCGAAGCAGACGACATAACCTCAAACGTTAAAAAAACAAGTATATTTTTTTTATATATTTCTATACTAAATTAAATAAATATTCACTTATTTCTTTAATAATAATAAAAAACCAATATGCAGTCAGACACGCGAACATATCTACAAAGAACAGGTACTAGGAGCGCAGAGGCGAAGCGAGGTCTTATAAGGCAGAACACAAGCGCATTCTCAAAGCTTTCCCATAGCGAAGAACAATAATACACAATTATAGTGGACTATATCGTATAGCTCGCTCGGATCGGGCAAAAAAACCAAACCGCAGTTGCAACCTTGTGTTAATACCAACGGCGCGTCTCCGGTCGAGGAACCCTGCTAAGGCGGCCGCCCTTTGGAGCGACAAGGTGGCAAGCGTTTCGTTATGTGGGTTACGTTATATTTAGGTCGGTACGTTCGGATGTTCGCCGCGGCATGCAGTTCGCCCTTTTTTCGCTTCGAGAATTACTGTGGATTGGCTTAATATTTATTGTATCGGCGGTGAATTCGTTCTCTGCTACTTATGAAGCCCTAGTACTTATGCATATATGTACTAGAAGAATTTGTTTGTTTGAACGCGCTCATCTCGGGAAATACTGGTCCGATTTTAATAATTATTTTAGTGTTGGAAAGCCCATTTATGAAGGAAACTTTTAAGCTATATAACATCACGCTATGGTCAATAGGAGCGGAGCAATTGAAAAAAATATTGTAAAAGCTGGGAATGCAATTTACGAGTAGTTATTGATTGATAGAAACTAAATTAAGTAAAAATAAGCAAGACGGCATCCAAGGATGTGTCAAAACAAACGTCCATGGACGCCATCTTCTTTATTTTTCTTTAATTTTGCTTTTGACACAAACTGCTTGTTGTACGTCTGTGGAATCCAGTTTACATATAAGACAAAATCATGTAAAAAAAATATCTTACAAGACAATGAAAAAAAGCAAAACCGAAAACCTTGTATGGGCCATTAAACAAATTGAAAACTTTATTATAATACGGGTAAAGCTGCACGTAAAGGAGTCGCCGCCGACAATTACAGCAGCTTGCACCTAAAAGCTCTTATTACATGTAATGGGTCCAATAAATGACTTACATACACTATACAATACTCAAGGATTCGGTGTTATTCAAATAACTTGTAATAACGAGATCTACTGACCTTGGAGCGCAAGTTATGGCTACACCAGAAAAGCTGTGGTACACGGGATAAGCTTTCGAGCAAAAACTTACGTCTAGTTTTTAATAACATAAAATATTGTCAATTCGTCAACATTTTATCTTATGATATATTTGAGCAATATCATTACTTAATTGACCGGCTTCAAAAAAGGTGGTCGGTTCTTAAAATCTAATTCGATTTTTTAGGGAACGCAGCATTTACTATAAGCTCTGTGGATTGTTGCAAAGCACACAAATTCTTTATATACAACCACCCAGATCCGAAAAAATTGTCCGTGGGCCATAAAAATGTGAGAATCGAACCCACGACCCGCGACTTTAAAGCCAAAAGCTTATTAGTAAGTGCACCATCCTGTCATCAAACTGATAAACCTCTGTAGAAATCGTCACGACATTATGAAAAGGTATTTACGTAAATTTTCATTGTAGCTCTGCTCCTATTGGTCATAGCGTGATGTTACATAGCCTATAGCCTTCCTCGACAAACGAGCTTTCCAACACTACAAGATTACTCTCTTGTTGACCTAAAGATAGTTTATTAGTTGGACTAAGTTATAGGATGGATTTTGGACGATTCAAACAAAAAATGGGCTGGCGAAGACACGGGAAGGAACTAGTTGTAAATAAAACGCTATCGCCTGTGACTTAAAGTCGTATTTTGTCTGTCCTTTTCTTATCCGTACATAATTCGAATACGTCCTTAGCTTGTCCTTATCTAGTTCTTTTTGTCATTTCCCCTTAGACATAACCAAGGATACGCGAGAACGCACCAATAAAACAGTCCAAGGTTCAATTCTGAATCGGAACCTTTTGTTTGGAGTTATTCCCTCTCGCAAAACGACTAACAAATCGCGAACTCATTTTCTTTTTTGCAGACGGCTAACCAGTCCACAAAGGAATGGTGGAAATTCAATACTCACTTCAGCTTTGTGGAACTCAAATATGATCCTTCTGTTTGATTTCTTTCCGAGTTCTTTATTATTTCTTCTGTACGGTCGAAGTAGACTTTTTTTTACAAGTCTCTTTGTTTATGGGTTCGTATGACCATAGATTTAGGTCTATAGACCGGATATAGTCGTAAACCTTTTGTAACAATATTTTTTTTGCCATGTTGTGCCATATACCCCTGAAATTTTTTGATCGACTTCAAAAACGGTGGATGTACTCATTTCGGGTGTTTTTTTTTGGTATGTTCGCGCGTAGCTCCGTCATTTGTGAACAGATTTTAAAAATTCATTTTTTTTCTTAAGGCTATATTTCTGAAATCGTACTATGAAATTGTCAGAAGTTTATTTTTTAAATCAAAATAACTAAGAAATCACACTTAGTCGGTTTTTGTAATTTTCTGTGAAAATAAGCTTATTCAAAATGTGAGCCACGTTTGAACAAAAGTTTGTTTTCACTGAAAATTTTAATTACGACTGTAATATATTATTAAATATTTTAACAATTAATTTAATTAAAAATTTTATTTTATTTTATTTACAATTTTTTAAGAATAAATATATAACACAGACAATTTTATTCTGAGAATGGTACTAGGGTATCATGATTCGTCACCGTCACACCTTGTTATATACACCATTTAAATTCACACTACATCTTAATACCGATTCAACACGCTCGACTTGTACCTTTAATGGCGGACTTACAAACATTTTTATAAACATTTCGAAAAATTTACGAAAACCTATAATCATATCCGTATCAAAGTGCAATTAGCTTTAAGGTTTTATTGAAAAATATTATTTTAACAGAAAAATTACAAAAATCGACACACACCTTTGTGTGTCCTTTCGGAAACATGTTTTGTTATTTTTTATTTTAAAAACAAACTACTGAACCGATTTTTGTGAAATTATCATGGGACAATTTCGAAAGTGTACTCTTTCAGATAAAAGAAGAATTTTTAAAATCGATTCATAAATACCGAAGATACACTGCGAATTTTCCCAAATTCTGTTATTTTGATTTTGAAAACGAACTCTTGGAGCGATTTTTCTGAAAATCCCATGGGACGATATACGAAGAATACGCTATTAAATAAAAAAAAGATTTTCAAAATCCCTCCATAAATGGCGGAGATACGGCCGAATACATAAGAGAACGACACTCGTACTAAGAACTTCCTTATTCGAAGTCGGTTCAAAACTCGATGCGTTTAGTATTTAAGGAGGTTTTATTTAAAAAAAAATAGCGAAACTCGTCACAACATTGTTCAGCAGGTGCTTTGTGGACAAAGAGTTGAATTTCAATGGTGGATGCGTTCGGAATTCCTCTTAAAAAACATAATTTTGTTCCTATGCCTTTCAAGTTTAAATATGAAGTAAGACACATCCTTTCGCGAATTCGTTGCAAAATCGCCTCTAATACAATACCAATAAGATGTATGCTTATACGCTTTGTTTGACATGTTTGAGACGCAATACCAAAAGGTTGTTTAAAATTCTTCGGTTTACGCGTATACGTCACGTCCGCCGTGTCCGATATTGTGCGATTGTCGTGATGCCCATCGGTTTCCTTTGATGTTTTTGATTTAAGGTTGCGCGTGGCTGGCCAACTCATTTCAAGCCTAAGCTTCGAGTCAAAAGGAGACTTAATACTGTAAAGAAATTTAAGTAAATAAGTTTGTTTAATAAAGATCCGATATTGGGTGTCATTTTGACAGTTCGCTAAACGGATTTAGCGATCTATTTAGCGTGATGCTAAGACAAGACTTAACGTAAATTTATTTTTAAATTCAATTTAAATGTTTTTTTAACGATTTGGTGTAAGCGGAACTAACGTGAAAAACTGATTTAAAAAATATATTTTAGTAACTTTTTGTTTGATTATACAAATAATATTACAACAGAAAATAATATTAACTTATTTAGATTATATTTAATCGGAATTAAGGTGCAAACCGTCCCCAAAGTTTTAACTATAAACCATTGGCATAAAAGCAATTTCCTAAAAACGTCCAAAAGTACCAGGGCGTCAAAAACTAGTAGTTGGTGTCCGACATATTTGTGGAGCGTGGTAAGGTCCTTTACTTAAACGTATCTTTTTAAATTTATTTAGGTTATATTTAATCGAAATTTAGGTGCAAGCCATCCCTAAAGTTTAACCTTTATTGTGATTAGCATAAAAGCAATTTCCTAAAGCGTCCAAAAGTACCAGGGCGTCAAAAACTAGTAGTTGGTGTCCGACATATTTGTGGAGCGTAGTAGGCCATAACAAAGTTCCCTGAGCGTGTAATCCATCCCTGTCATAGCCGGTTCTGGACCGGTTCCCATCATTGAGTCAACCCCTCTCTCCTCTGACGAGTTTTTTTGCCTCTACGATAACTCTCGATTTTGACGAGTCGACTCGAGTTGCAGAATTGTTTACAAAGATATATTTTTAAATGCTGGTAACATTTTAAGGCGTTGTTACATTTTAAACAGATTTTTAGGTATGTTC
This sequence comes from Graphium colonna, assembly GCA_025505425.1. Classification (NCBI taxonomy): domain Eukaryota; kingdom Metazoa; phylum Arthropoda; class Insecta; order Lepidoptera; family Papilionidae; genus Graphium; species Graphium colonna. Next base: position 1,369,587 of record JAOCPS010000013.1, read on the forward strand.
TCGCGTATATCCATCATTTATGAATCGATTTTAAACGTTCTTTTTTTATCTTAAAAGACACACTTCTGAAATGGTTTATTTTTCTAAAAAATCAGTTCGGTATTTTGTTTTCAAATCAAAATAACTGTTAATAAATCACGAAAGTATTGGTCTAAAGTGTTTGAACTAGGTTTTTTTGTAATTTTCTTTGAAAATTGTATCTCTTAATATGTTTTTTGCCTCCACTGTCACTCTCGATTTTGACGCGTTGACTCGAGCTACAGATTTTTTACCGAGTTCGTTAATTTATTGTTTAATTTTGATTCATATTATCTATTCTAATAAAAGCTATAGAATTTTTGTTTGAACGCGTGATCTCGGAAACTACTGGTCTAAATTGAAAAATTCTTTTATTGTTGGAAAGCCCATTCATTGATGGAGGCTTCAGAGTACATAACATCAAGCTATGGCAATTAGGAGCGGAGTAGCAATGAAATATGCGTAAACTGGGAGCAGCTAGCAATGTTATATATATTGATGAAATCTCAAAGAAATTTCTAGATTTAAAGGGAAAATACAAAAAAGTTCTGCTGGAATGTACTAAGATCGCAGAGCTAGGCATGAGCTAAGGGAACGGGCGATCCGCGGGCGTTCCGGTCGACGCCACCGCGGCAGGGTCAAGGCTTCCGCACACTCCTGCGCGCCTAGTACTCGCGGCGAATCTGCGCACAGCTTGTGCTTTCCCACGGCTCTCCCCGTATTTACTATCGAATATTTGTACTATACTATACAAACATGTAAATGTACAGACAGACAACTATATGTTACCATCCTTACAAATCAAACAGAACTTATCCTATCATATGTTCCAATCAACTCTTATATCTTATTAACTCCTACAGAAATTCTTTCCGAAAACAAAACCCGAATTTCGGGGATATTCGATAAAATAGAAAAATAGATTCATCAAAAATCATGAATCATTTTGATCTAGATGTATGAGACTTTTTGGGCATTGTCCTTTAACATCCTTTTTATAAAAACTTTGTTTTACTTATAAATCTGCCAATGACCCAATATTTCTTTTCTTAGTCTAGTTTATACATTTTATTGTATGCTTAAGACTTGCTTATAAAAGCATTAAGGGCATTTAAAATTTATATCGAAAATAAATTGGGCGTCCCCTTCAAATCCTGTGACACTATTCAACAATGAAGTTTACAACGATATAATACTCACTAAATAGCTTGTTGTCGCCAACAGCTATCACTAACAAGATTACACAAATCTCTACTCTCCTCGTCGAAAGATTTTTGAATGAAACCCGCTTGGGTTAAAAAAAAACGAGCATATGGCGTCCCGAAATTCCAGGGCTTTTTTCCCGCGACTTGACAGATGCATTCTGGGACGCATCTTGCGTCCTTATCTTACTCAGAAAGACCGAATAGTAGGCTATTTTGAGGCGGATCCCCCGTCTTTGTCACACACGGCGCCTGGCAAAGGTGTTGGCAACATTCTTAGACCGCCACTCTTTTAATCTAGCAACACTGACGTCACCCGGCACCCCCACGTCTGCGAACTTAGGGACAGTAATGAACGACTTCCTAATTGGCGCGCACAGCACAAATAAGCTCTTAATCCGCTACTCCGTTTAATTGTGAACCCTCAGACGTATTGCGTCGGGTCGCGAATCGATTGGACGCCGTCCGTGGACGCGAGTGATTATTTGTCGCACGGCCATCGCGTCTTAAAACCTTAACAACTCATATATGAAAATAAATCTTATGCCTATGACTATAAAGTATAGTTTTCTTTGTCAGTGGTTGGAAATGAGTCCTTATGAGCTTAGGATGTGCGAAGTCGATATGCCTCCCGCACTAATGTTGACAACAATCCATCTCGCCGCTGTCAGCCGGGCGCCGCGGATTGGACTCAGTCCCACTTCGATTTGTGTTGCCAGCGCGCAATAATTCTCACTCTCATTAACCGCGGGCAATTCCAGGCGGGATTAATTCCTCGGACTACATTATTGTTGCCATTGTAAAAAACTGTCCAGTTAGCTTTTTTATCTGTGGGTTAATGGCAGGATATGATGCGTTGTCGGAGTCAAAGTACCAGGGGAGCAGATGTGCGAAATGTCGCCGCAAGAATGCGGCCGCTCTAGTCGAGGAACATGTGGACTTGCGGATCGATTGTTCGAATGTTCAATAAATTAAGTCGAGCCTTGAATACGTAAAGATAATTAAGTTTTTTCAACTTAACAACTAGTTCTTTATGTTATGCAGTCGTTAATGGGGGCCAAAACTCGAAATAAACATCCAATTGCCTTCAAGACAAATTGTAATCCGACGATAAAACAGACAAATTGTTTTCCCTCTTTCAAAACTTTGCGTATGCGAACAAAATCATATGCACTGTAATTAAAATATATGTGTAAATATTTCAAGTTATCTCTCTCTATATTTTTAACAGATATAAATTGAACATAGATACAAAAAAGAGATCCCTCTTCTTTTAAATTGACTAAAATAGATTGCACACCTCGTTTTAGGAACCAACCGTCTTCTTCATTTCTCACGACACCTTTTCTCTACATGTATACGTCTATTTCGACACAAAGGTGTACGAATAATAATTCTTGCCGTCCCCACATCTGCCTCTAACCGCCGGCCTCACCTGCCAACCGTCTTACCCCATTACAACGGCAAAACTTGGGAGCCTATAGTTTATGCTCGCCTGGTAACTTCTTTATTGTTGCGCGCACAAAAACACGAATGTAAGCCAGCTTGTTTGCATGCTCGAACATGTTTTGACGTCTGTAACATTCTTTTCGTTTGCTTGCAAGTTTTTTTTATTGATAGGACTAAAGGGCTGATGAAGGAAGTCCAAAAGTGGTACCAAAAATTCACATGCATCAAGATCAAAATTTTACAGCAATTAAATTTAACTGGTAAACAAAGAATTAAAAGTATAAATTTCGCTTTACCTACATCTACGAATCGACTTTTAAATTTTATCAAATATCTCCGAAATCCGGGTTTTCTTTGAGAAAAGAACTTCTGTAGGAGTTAATATAATAAGTCTAGTTTTTTTTTTTGAAAGAAGACAAACGAGCAAACGGTTCACCTGATGGTAAGCGATCCCGTCGCCCATAGACAATCGCAACATTGAGTCGCGA
>JAOCPS010000013.1:1390966-1402503 GCA_025505425.1 Graphium colonna
GATATCCGTCCCATCGGGCTACGAGAGTCAAGGAACAGAGAGTGCACCTGTATTTGCGTGTAACGGTATTTTAACAAAGATGAAGGTCAGGGGTCCGAAGACGCGTTGAAGACAAATAAGGAAAGAAATATCACTTGAGGCGGTAGAGCATAATATCTTTTCACAGCTTTTACTGCACATTTACGGGCATGCCCGGAGAAGTACCACCGCATTTTATAAAGTCGGCATAAAATAGCATCCCCAAAAATCATGCATACTTTATGCATGATTTTTGGGGATGCTATATAGACATGTCTACCCTTTTCTTTTCCTTTTCTATCGCCTCCACATCCTTAATCCCGACCCCATCCTATCCAATAAACTACTACTATTTATTCAATCTCCCCGGTTGATAACGCACTCGCGATTCTCCGGATGTTTTGAGTGTCTATAGGCGACGGGATCCTACCTAATAACGTTGTAATTCTTCGTGAAGTTGAAGGTTGCGATAATTTTCAATTTTTAAAAGAGGAGGTTCTCAATTTGATTTTTTAAAAAAATAAATAATTATTTTTAAGTTTATTCGAAATTGAATTAACAGATTTTTTTTTCACAACTACTTAAAATTTAAAAAGTAGTTCTAATATTTATGTGCGGGTTGTAATAACTTTTATAGACATTTCATTAGTTTGCCAAATCGCGCATATTTTAGACATTTTTTCTTTGCAAAAGGTTATCGTGCCTTTGACCTTTTCGTCGACATTTATCTCTCGCAACGCTCAAGGTCAATTCAAGCTTTAAACGTGTCCGAAACTAGAATGGTTTCTAAGCACGGGCGTCCATAAATAAATGCTAAAACAGCGAAACAGAATATAAATGCCTCGAAAGTGAACAATTTAAAATCCTTTTTTTTTGGTAATTTTTAGTATGAAAATGTCGGACCGATTTTTATCAAAATTATATAAGACCACTACCTAACTTTATCCCTTTATTAAAAAAAATATTTTTTAAAATATTTCGTAACTTGTGGAGGAATCGGCAAATGTATGTAACACAAAAAAAAACAGTTGAATAGAAAACTAAAGTAAAATATATATTATAAGTCATAAGTCAATTTACAGTATAACTAAGAAATGAATGAAACCTTTACGAAAAGAACTTCTGTAGAAGTTAATATAATAAGTCTAGTCTAAAAAAAGGTATCTTTACACATCAGATTGATATGACTTTAAACGTCAAAAATTTCACGTGATTTTGTTCCTAAAAATATTGCGCGACAAGTGTGACATTTACAAAAATTACGTAAAAAAAGACAAATATCGGTCAATATATGTTTTGCTCGTTTTTTTATTATAACAACACATGTTAACCTATTATGGGAACTAGAGACCTACATTTATTATAGATCTATTTATTAATCAAATTGGCAATAATTGAGAGAATGTCAAAGATCCTTATTTTTTTTTATGGAAAGGAAAACGAACGAGCAGCAGGTTTACCTGATGGTAAGCGATCCCGTCGCACATAGACTCACGCAAAATCGGGAGAATCGCGTGTGCGTTGTCAACCTCGGAAATTGGATATAATAGGTTTATTGGATAAGATGAAGTCTAGATTCAGGATTTGGAGGGAAAAGGAGTGGGAAAAGAAAAGGGTAGATATGGCCATTCGGCAACCCCAAAAGTCATATATACTTTATTTTATGCCGACTTTGTAAAGGGCGGTGATACGTCCCCGGGCGAGCACGGCCAAAGAAGTACAGTAAAAGCTGTCAAAAGGTGTTAAGCTCTACCACCTTTGCTCCACCTCCTGTTTGTTTTGTTTTTCTGGAAGTACCAACGCCCTTTATAAAGCTGGTATAAAATAAAGTATGCATGGCTTTTGGGGATGCCGAATGGCCATGTCTTCCCTCTTCTTTTCCTATTCCTATCCCCTCCAAATCCTTAATCCCGACCCAATCCTGTCCAATAAACCTATTCCATCCAATATCCCAGGTTAACAACACACTCGCAACTCTCCGAACGATGTGGGATTCTATGAATAAAGGCAAATATGTTTATAAGAACCTGAAGTAAATAGCAGTTTTGATGGAGAAATCGTGACTTCACCATCTCTTGCAATAAATGTACCTACCATGTATAAATTTTCCTGTTTTGTGGAAACACATCTCTGCAAAAACTTTTATTTTTAGCGCAAGCAGGGAAAAAATAACTTATAATAACTATATCATCGTTTTAACGCTGAAGGTTTGCAAGGAAGTTGTACGAGATATATCTATATCATCATGTATCTTCTTCTAATGCAGCCAAATATTACCGATTTTTACACAGAACGACTGACATCCGACCTCCGCAACCCAAAGGGATAAACTGACAATATCCATGCCTTCCAGATATCATTGCCTTCAAATAACTTGACAAGTAATCCATCCTTCGAATATAGCTTATCCCTTTGGGTTGCGGAGGTCAGAAGTCAGTTGCTCTGTGTAAAAACTGATAATCATGTAATATTTGGTTGGATCAGAATGCGACCTCAAGTAATTTGGGAATTAGGCTAGGAGGAAGAAGAAGACGCTTTCTAACGTTTTATAGGTTGTAGAGAATAACATCTATTCAGTCTTTGCTGCACTTCTACGGCGACGTTTTCCCGGGGAAGTACCACTGCCATTTACAAAGTCGGCATAAAATATAGTATGCATGACTTTTGGGGATGCCGGATGGCCATTCCTATTTTATTCTTTTTCCACTCCTTTTCTGTCCAAATCTTTAATCTCCACCTTATCCTATCCAATTACGCAAGTTGACAACGCACTCGCGACTCTCCGGATGTTGAGTGTCAATGAGCGATGGAAATGCTTAACATCAGGTCAAACATTTGCCCGTTGCTCCTTTTCAAAAAAAAAAAAAATAAACTTACTAAAAATGTCTTTTCAGGTCCTGCTACTCTTGGGCGCGGTGGCCAGCCACAAGTACGTGGTGGGGTTCTGCCTCGGGGTGGAGCTATGTGCCACGTTCGCCGGCAGACTTTGCATGCATGTGTTCTGCATATTTCTCTTCAGCGGAGGCTCAGTGGCTGGCATTGCCGTGGGGGCATCCGTGGATAGTGTAGGAACAGCCAAGGACTCCGCTGCTGTGCCTATAATGCAGGTGAGACTATACCTACCGAGGACCGGGAGAATGGGTGGTCCCCCCTCTGTTTACGGGTAGGTACCACCCAGGATGGTCTAGTCAACCAGTCTACCAATCTCTCTAACCTTAACCACAGGCGTAGAGTAGATTACCTCTCGGTTTTCTCAGGGATACATTTTAGAGAATGTGCGCGAGAGGTGTGACTTGGTATGACTTGATTCCTCCTTCTCCTTTCCTCTTCTTCCTCATCTTTTACTATCCGTACTGCAAGGAAATAAAATAACCTGCATTCGACAGTCTTTCCACCCGAATATAACGTAGGCATCCTCAAGAAGTGAACAGGTTTTACTGAACTAGTGCCATAACCATCTAAGGCTGCATCTCGACTTACCATCAGGTGAGGAAGTGGTCAAATGTTGGCTAGTCTATTGTAAAAAAAATAAACATACAGAAAAGATCTTTCGAGGCCTTATGAGTGGACTCTATCGAAAGATAGATGAGATGGTCCGTAGGTCAGAGAAAAGAGGTCTTTAAATGATATATTGTAAAAGAGCGTACTCCTATTTTAAAGGTTGGCAACGCTTTTGTAACTTCTATGGTGTTGTAGGAGTCTATTTGCTTGCAACTCCTAACTATATCGTGGTAGCTAAGTGTCCGTATCTAATTCTGTTAACTAGAGGTGAACCTCAAGTTCAAACCCTAGTGCCACCAATGAAATCGTCAATATCCTGATTGCAATTTCAAATGCCGATTTTTTTTAATGGAAAGGAAGACTAACGAGCAAACGGTTCACTTGATGGTAAGCGCACACGCAACATCTGGAGAATCGCGAGAGCGTTGTCAACCTGGGAAATTAGACAGAATAGGTTCATTTTGTAGGATGGGGTCGGGATTAAGGATTTGAAGGGGAAAGGAGTGGGAGTGATCGCGAGGCAACAGTAACTTTGTATCATTGTTTCTTGATTGGATTAGGGAAATGTAGGCTGATCACCCGATCGCCTGTAAAGAAAGATGATCCATGCGTGGGATGTGCATGTAGAAAGTCGGTCCTGCGCCTGCTCTCTCTCCGGTCGTGTCGGATATCCATTCCATCAGGCTAAGAGAGTAGACCTGTGTTTGTGTAGGCTGATCTGTAAGTAGATTTACCGCCGTGGTCGTATTTCGGTTAGGACTTTATTTTCTTTTGTTAATGTGTGTGCAGGCACTAGCTGCCGGTACCCTTTTGTACGTGACCGTAAGCGAGGTGGTGCCTAGAGAAAGGGCCGCTTGGCATGGACGAAAAAGAGCCGCTGGCATGGCCCAGCTGGCATCCGTTGGTACGGGGTTTGCTTTGATGTACTTCATGACTAGATGGCTAGGTGAGTATGTTTTTCACAAAATCTGGTGTTTATGTATATATTTCTTTTTTTATATAGCTAAATATGTTCCCATTTATGCAATATATTATTATTATTATTTGAAATTTGCTAATACCAAAAACCTCATCCGTAGCCTAGTGGTATGGGCACTTGCTTTATAAACCGGAGGTCGTGGATTCGAACCCCGCGGGGGGACAACGACTTTGTGTTGTTGTTTCTTGGTTGGGTAAGGGCAATGCGAGCTGATTACCCGATTGCCTCAAAAAAAGATGATCCATACGTCGGGTGGTCATATAAAAAAATCGGTACCGGTTGTCAAAAACATCTTTGGCAGACGTTATAGGATGCTAGCGCCTTCAAATATCTTGACAACTAATATATCCTTCGAATTCAGTTTATTTCTTTGGGTTGCGGAGTCGCTCTGCGTAAAAACTGAAATTCAGGTAATATTTGGGTGGATTAGAAGCCGATCCCAAGTAATTTGGGAAAACGCTAGCAGAAGAAGATTTGAAATTTACTAATATTTCTCAACCATTCCAAGTAAGCTCTAGGCTTATGATAGGGTATGATACAAAATACAAGCAAATCCCCTATGCTAGGCGTACGCATATATAATAAAATTTCGCGAGCTATATCAGACTTTCCGTTTGAGAAATTTCATATATAATATTAAAGAATATTTTGACGATTTACGTGTATGAGAATAATACTGTTAATTATTAAACAAGAAAAACGAATTATTGTATACTACATTTTATGAGAAACATTATTCTTAAAAAAGCAACTGCTGAGTTTTTTGCTCTTCTCAGCAGAATCTGCCTTCGGCTGGCGGCGGCTTCCTCTCGATCACTTAATGACAATGTAAAATTTGACGTTTCATAAGAACGCGTAAGCGTCTATGTGAATAAAAATATTTTAAATTTGAATATGGTGCACGAAAGTCGAATTCGAACCTTCGACCACCTGATCGAATGTCTGTATTTTTAATCATTAAGACGCTTATGATTACTTATTTTTTTGAATATCATATACTGTATTTATAGGTTATATTTAATTACTAAAGGTAAAGTCTTACAAAAAGATTCGTTGATTATAAGCTACCACCAGCTCGGAAAGCAGATTCTGTTGAGAAGAGCTGGTGAAAACTACCACTAGTTACTAAAGAGTAACTGTTGAGTTTTCGATATAATTTTTAGAGTAAAATAATTGTTTGTTTGATTGAACGTGCTAATCTCCAGAACTGGTTCGAATTGAAAAAAATATTGTAGTGTTGGATAGCCCATTCATTAATCGAGGAAGGCTTTAGGCTACTGACATAGCCATCGTTCTGACTTTATAAACTCCTCTTTCTTCGCCCAGTCCGTTCTTCTGTGGAATGAGCTGCCTCTAGGAGTCCGAATGGCTGAGAGCCGCTTGATATTTAAGAGGATGGGGCGTAAATACATTTTATTACACTGTTAACAGATTAATAATATAATCATATAATAAATATATATTATATATTTATGTACATATATGTATATAATGCTGTTTGGTTTATTGCATTATTAAGTTTAATAAAGTATATCAATGTATGTATATATTTGGTTTATAGATAAAATGTCATTGTGAGTGAAAAAAAAGGCTTGTTTCATTTCATTTCATTTTCATTGTATATCATGTGCACCATGACTTCCCTGACCTCTGACTGGTTGACTTGTAGAAAATAAGTTAGAATTAAGTCCCCCTATGTATTTTATTTTGTGCATGAAGTTAATAAATAAAGAAAAACCACACAATAGTGTCATGTCAAGCAATGGTATAATACTTAGTTAAAAGTTTATTTTTAATTTTCCATTTAAATTGGTTAAATATAACTCATATACTTTGGTCCCGCTGAGTTTCTTACGCCGGTTCGGGGCACGTACTTAAAAAAGTAATACCGTACATTTTTTTCGAAGTCGTTTAAAATTTATTAACTAACCTTCGTATCATAATTATTAGTGCCTGTTTCTGAAACTAATGCCTTAAATTTTTATCTAAAAGGATATAATTTTAAAGCAAAATTTTCATGAAAATCTGTCAGATAGTTTGTTTTTTAAATCAAAACAACCGTTAAAATATGTCAGTAAAAGTCACTTAAAGGCGTTTGAAGTCAGTTTCGTAATTTTGTGTGAAATAATACTTGTTATTTCTCAATGCTACAATTGGATGTCACACACAATTCTCACTTTCATAAAAAATATGTTTAACTAACCTAGTTTTTTGGCATTACGTATTTTACCTCGATGCAATACTTTCATTGATTTACGATAATATTCCTTGAACAGCGTGATTGATGAGCCACTTTCAATATTTGAGGATGTTATATGTAGGGATCATATACAACATCATTGGTGAGTCACCAATGATGTTAAATTTTATTAATTAATCATATTTATGTAATGAATTATGTTATCATCATATTTATGTAATTAACTTAGAGGCATTTTCGACTAAATTTTTAAAATAAATAGATAAAGCGTTGATATGATACCGTTAGCGAACAAATGGGCAGCTGACCCGAGAATGAGGGCGCTAGCATGTCCATGGCTTTAGCCAACCCACCTAACCCACCTGTACAGTGTTAATGTGCCTAGGACTAGGGAGGAGGCGATCCCAATCCCAATAGCTACAAGCTAAATGGCCACTATACCTCTCGGGCGTAAATAATTACTTAATTTTCGATTAAGTATACTCAATTGTCAATTGATATTCGCTTTTAATATAAATATATATATTATATATTTATGGTCCCCACATATAACATTCTCGAACAATGAAGGTGATTCACCAGTCATCCTGTTAAACGAATAAATGGAATAAAATGAATCGAAAGCTAAATAATTAATTACGGAACGCATGGGCGTCTTAGCGAACACGGCGCGGATGGCCGCCATTCTCGTGCTTCTTCGGGTTATTGAACTACGCCACTCGCTATATGTTCAACTGGGGATTATATCCACCATATCACCATCTTTAATATCGTAGGTCACCAATCAACGAGTATATAATACCCAGCTGCTCCCTGCAGTTTCTCTAATGTAAATTTGCTCCTTTCTGCAACATTTTTATTGATGCTACGCTTCTATTGGTCAAAGCGTGATGTTACACAGCCTTCTTTGATGAATGGACTATCCAAAACTAAAATAATTTTTCAGTTCGGATCAGTAGTTTCTGAGATAAGCGCGTCCAAACAAACAAACGAACTCTTCAAGCTTTATAATATTGGTATAAACACACGTGTTACAAATATTTAAGTAAAATAGGAAGTCATCAAAAATATACTAAACCGTAGGTAAATTTAAGTTAAACAATTTTACCTTCAATTCATCGTCTTGTTTTATATTCATGATTCGTTTGCTAAATCATAGATATTAATTCTTTGAGACATTTTTATCTTTTTTTGTATTCATTATGTTATCTTATTAGCTGGTATTTTGAAGTCATCAACATAATCTATCAAATATTAAAACACCTAAGGAATTCTTTAAAGTAGAAACATGAGTGGTGGTAGAGCATAACATCCTTTCACAGCTTTTGCTGCAGTTTTACGGTCACGCTCGTCCGGGGAAGTACCACCGCCCTTTATAAAGTCGGCATAAAATAAAGTATGCATGGCTTTTGTGGATGCCGGACGGGAAATGGGAAAAAAAACCTGGGAAATTGGATACAATAGGTTTATTGGATAGGGTGGGCTATCCAATAAACCTATTGTATCCAATTTCCCAGGTTGACAACGCACTCGCAACTCTCTGGATATTGCGCATGTCCATGAGCGACGGGATCGTTTACCATCAGGCGAACCGTCTGCTCGTTTGTCTTTCTTTCCATAAAAAAATGACTGATGATCACGTGGCGCAGTGCCTGATCTCGTGGCAACAGCGGCCCAGGTCATGGGTCCGATTCCCACACGGAACAATTATTTGTATGACCAATAGATAATTGTCTAAGATCTGGGTGTTTGATTATCTGGAATATATGTAAGTCAAACGCCCTAGCAACAAAAGTCGGCTTACAGCGTTTTCAAAAAAAAAAATAACTGGCTGTCTATACAACCGTTAAATTTAAATATCAAAAGTAAACACCAATGGGATTTTTATCGCGACCTTATAATTCAAATATTTGGACATCGATAAAATAAATGAATGGACATGCCTTGTTCCAATCGTTTTCGGTGAAAATTGTAATATCGGATACTTTTATGCATTAACAAAAAGACACATTTAAAAAATGTATCAAATAGTTTATTCCCCAATACATGAATTCCTTCATTTTATTATTTACTAGCTCCTTGCAGCGGTCTCACCCGCTTAAATATTTTGTTTTTACATTTTCCCTTAATGCTCCGCTCATGTTAGTGATAGTAGTATTTCTAGACGAATGAAATATCCAGTACTAAAAAAAAATTATTAGCTCTGACCAGTAGCTACTGAAATTAATGTGTTCAAACTATTTAGCTTTATGATATATAAATAGTCAGCGCCATCTAGTATTATTTTTAGAAATTATTATATGCATCGATAGATGGAGCTTCACTATATTAATTTTTATGCTAGAGGCTTTGTTCTTATGTTATAATTTATCTTAGTAGTTTTTTTTGTATTTTTTTTTAGTAAATACTAGTAACGATTTTTATTCTGTTTCCTTTCAGATCATGACGCCGATTGAGAATACTTACGTTAATATTTTAAGTTATTAAGAATAACAACTGTTGGTTAAAATAAGTTTGACAAGAGGAAAGGTTCGGAGAAAGTGACAATAAAACATTTCTGTATTTCAGAATTTTATTTTAATCGTGATTCCGGTTTCAACAATATGATAAAATAGCGTTTGCATAGACTGGACCAAGACAACATTTTGGCTTGTCTTAACATTGTAAAATATGTATAAAAATAATTCACACGATATTTATAAACATCCATAAACAATCTATTTTTAAGAATGCATTTTATAGCGTGTAAGTTTTATTTGTATAAGAAATAAAGGATTCGAATTGGACTATTTTATCATTTATGCTCTGCTATATTTAACCTAGTTTGTAAGTACATAGGATACTTTACGTGCATCGGAACTAAATCACATAACAAACTTTTAATCGACACATAAACTTAATAAATCGCTTAAATAAGTAAATTAAACACATGGCACGGTCATGACATATTTAATCCATTTATATTAACGCCATCTATCGAAAAAAGTTCGAACTTAATCGCTACTTGACAATAGATGGCGCTTTTGCATACATATTTTCAATGTTCGACTGTTTACACCTTTTTACACATAAATGCGTAAATAATCTCAGTCCACAATACTATTCCGTTAATATTTACATAGATTATATTAAAAAACAGAAGCGACATCTAAATAACTAAATCCATACTGTATATCGGAATACCTCGTATTTTAAACAGTATAAATAAATGAATTAATACTTTAATTATAAAAAATTAAATACATTAAAAGTATTACAAAATAGAAAATAATACAGATCTTTGACTCGACGTACTTATATGCCTAAATGTAAGTACTGTTACGATATACGACAAAATAATTATATATAAAAAAAACGTTTGAATAAATATTCTTAAATTAAAAAGGTAGTAAGAGAGCATTACGTACAAGGGAACAAAACAATGTAGACATCACTACGAAATTCCGGAAATATTTTTTTATACACATTATTCATTTATAAAAACAATCAAAAAATTTTGATTTGATCTGTAAAAGTTATGTATGAAATAGCAAAATCAACCTTAATAGGAGTGAATAAAGTTGTTTTTGCAATGCGATCTTTTTTGAATGAGTGTATATTTTGATATTGTATAAGGGACGTTTTTGAGACGCTGATGTGTATCAATAGTTTTTTTTGTATACCAATGTCTGTATTATTATATTAATTTATTTACTACACAAATACATATTTACGATACAAATACATTATTTATTAATCGTAAATAATTATACGGCGCAATAGTTTACGGATCAAATAAATACAACTAATTGCTGTTCTATGTGTTTCCTGTTAATAAATTTGCATTTTAATATTAATTTAAATAATAAACGGCGATTTATATATATAAAAATATGTAGTGATGTCCCAAATTTGTAAAGCCATACATATCGATCAATTCGGTAACTATTATAAGACTGTCTATTAAATGATTCAAATAAAATTTTATCTGCTTACAAATTGTACAGAAGTGTTTTTGGTGTGGAAATTTTACAAGAAAAGGACAATGCCCGTTTTTATACGGCATACCATACCAAGTTGCGTCAAGTTCAAACTTTTTTTAGAGACTAGACTTATTATATCCTCTTACAAAAGTTCTTTCCGTAAATATCCGAGAAAATTTGGGTTTCGGAAATATTTGATAAAATCGAAAAATGAAAAAACGGTTTCTGCTGCATTAAAATTAAATTATCTGTTTAAAAATCAAATCCATAAACCTACTACCGTAAGAAAGTACGGAAACAATAACTATATAATTTTGATCTTGATGCATGAGACTTTTTGGTACTATTTTGGGCGTTGTCCTTTAAATGAAATTACAATTTAGTATATCTGTTTCATGAGATATTACACCACAGTTTCATTTTGTTGATCGTTAAATTGTTTTGGTTCTTGGATACATTGTAAGAATTGATTCAATATTAATTATTATATTGTAATATGTACACACATAAAACCTTCAGTTTTATGAATATATTACACTGACGGCATTAATTACAGCAATATTGTGTATTGCCAATAATACATTGATACACAAAAAACCCCCTAGATATACAAAACTATAATTTTACGTAACTTTAACAGTTTTAAGATTATTTTTTGTCCTGGAAATTCAATGTTACATGCAAGACAAAGGTATTTTCACAAAGAAATATCCAACATATTGTTTCGTGGACGTTTTTGGGACGCGTATCTAGCGTTTTTGTATATCACTGTACCAATACTATAAAAGACGAAGTTAAGTCTAAGAAGCGTAGAGAAGAGAATAAATACATCGAAATACACCGATTTTATTCTAGCATCGGTAACATTTACACTGAA
>JAOCPS010000013.1:1423940-1435564 GCA_025505425.1 Graphium colonna
TATATTATAATATTTTTTTTAAATATTCATCTCTTCATATAGTACCCCTAAAAAATTTGTACCCATTTTTACGCACTTTATTTTTTTTTGCCGTGTACTTCTTATGTTAAAGTAGTTAAAAAAATATGCATATCAAACATTTTCTAACAACATAGGACTTAATGCAAACCTTCAAAGTCAAAATATTATAAGAATATACATAAAATTTATGACATTATTATTTAATTGTAATAGAACAATTCCCGTGGCACACTACGCTTTGGCTCAGTTTAGACCCATTTGTTTTTTTTTTCCTACAACATTACCGACTACGTTTTACCACCACTGTTTTTGCGTTTTAAATGATGGCTTCATTCTCTTTTTATTGCTAGCACTAAAGTGCAGTTAGTGGTGAAGAATTAACGTCACTTCAAAGTGATATATAATTTAGTTATATTTTGAAACGTTTTAAATTTAAAAATTACATTTCGTATGTACTACATTTTTCGTTATATATACCGCTTTATCTTTTCATATGGACTTATGGAAGTTTTTCCAACAATCCATTTTAAAAACTGTGTCTTTTTCTGTAACAGTTCCAGCGTTGGAAGAATTTACCAATACCTGAAAAACAGTTGAAAAATTCTAACAAGGGACGGAAACAGGTTTGTACAAGTTGATAAAGTTTCAGGAAGCAACTTAAATTTAAATCAAAAAGAGTAAAATAGCCGTCAATTCGTAACATAAAACCGTAAATTGTGTATAGCTGAGTCATAAATCAAATTGTTTGTTATTACACCCACCTCCTTCCCCAATCGCCAAAATCAATTGTATATATTGTTCAGTTCTTCCGAGTAGAGCATATCTTCTAGAATTTTATATCCTAATATTACATAAATCATTATATCGCTTTCTTACCAATATATTGGAATTAAAAGTAAAATATTTGATTCATTTCAATTTACCTGCAGTATTTGGCTAATTTATCAAATTCATCTTCATTTAAATCATAACCAACATATTCCCTAATCTTATTATTTTGGAATTCTTCCAAATGTGCTTTACATTTTGGTCTTCCATATACAGGTAGGTAACGGAAGGCTTCTGGGAGATTCTTTGATATAATAGGGGGTGTGACCACGTTGCCCTTCACAGGATAGAACTTAGGACCAGTATCTTCAGCATAAATCTCGACACTTTTCACTTTAAATGCTTCAGGATCAACATACTTAGTACCCCCCACATTTGAAGATGCATCTTGCATGCTACTACTACTTGCGCCAATACAATCCGTTTCCATAATTTTAAGTAGATCAGTCACATTTGAATTTGCAAAATTAGGGTCATTCCTTGATTCCAAAGCTTCCCTTACTATATTTCCAGTTAATGAAACAGAGCTTTTTGCTACATCTGATACATTTTTAACTTCAGCTGTCATCAATGTTTCATCAGTTTCCATAACTGTATCTTTGCGAAATATTTAGTAATAAAAGGAATTTACGATCTTTCTCATATTGATACAGATTAGTTCTCGTCTTATAATTGAATTTAAATATTTATTTACATTTATCTAAACTTTGCACCAGAATAACAGAAAGACGGCGGCAGTGTTCCCAACTCTCAAAACTTTATTCCCCTAAATCCCAAATTAAAAACCCCTAAATACCCCTAAAAATCTCCTTATTTAAAAAATAAAGAAATAAATATTTTAAAATATATGATACATCAAAAATAATTAATTAATAAAAAAATATCATAAAAGAAACAATAAATTACATCTTTTTTAATTTCTTTATTCATAAGTTTTTGAAAACTTCCAGTAACAGATTATTTTCTTCAAATTCTGACTTTTTAAAATCATACATAAATAATTTCAACGTTTTTGCAGATGGTTGAAATGTTGTGCTTAGTATTTTGTTGTAGGCATTTTTATAACTGGCTTATTGATTAACGTACAAATTGAACATGAAAATAACTATTAACAATCAGCGTATCTTTAGTAAACATAGACGCAGTTTAACAAACGAAGTCTTGTGAGTTAGTATATGATTGTGTTTGATTAATTGGTAGAATTCGCATTTCATTAAACTCTACACTCCTAATAACAAGCGATTGCAAGAGATGTCACTAAGGCGGTATGTACATATAAAAATAAATATGATTCGCGAGATTGGATTATTACCAGGAATATTACATCTTTATTTTCTTTAATTTGAATCAAAAATAAATAAATTTTTGAAATCATAAAAATCTTTTTTTTTAGGGTTGTCATATTTTAGGGGTAAAATACCCCTAAAATATGACAACCCCAAAAAAACCCCATCCTCCCCTTTTTTCCCCTAAATTTGGGGGAGAAACTACTAAGTTGGGAACACTGGATGCGGGCCGTGCACGATGGACATCTGAACAGTAGGGATGCACCATGGAATGGATTCATGGCTTTTAAAATTAAAAAATAAACACATTGATATTCAAAAACATCGATGTTCCTAGAGTAATCATCGATATAAAAAAATCGGTAACTATGGCAATACATCGATGATTGTTTTGATGTTTTAATATCACATTTCTAAGGTGATTTTGCGATCGAAAACACAAATTACCCTTCACTTACAAACCATCGTACAAGGTATCTTCAGCTCGAGACTGGCAAGCTTTTTATATAGTCAGATAACAACTGAGTTTCGGGACTTTTCGGGCACCCTCGAGTCGGATTGCTAAAAGCGAATTGAATGACAGTCTATGCCGAGGTCCCCTCTCGGGGGCTCTTGAGCCCGAGTACTCCGTGGAGTGTTCGGCAAAGCGACCTAAGCGCTCGGCGGCCTTTTAACCCGGTAATACACACAAAGCCCAGGTTTCCCCTGAGTGCCCTCGAGCTAGCCACTCATAAACGAGGTTTAGGCCAGGCACCCAGAGCGCCGGCCACCTCAAATTCATATCTGCAGAAAGAAGCACGAAAGAACTACATTGTAGGGTGGAAAAACATCATCAAAAACATCAGGTGTCAAATATAATTTATTTTCACAATATGAAAAATACAGTTATATGTTATATATCACATGAAGTCTCTTTTCTCTCTTTTTTATTCTTGACATCTACAGACAAGTCAACTCGGTTGTCTATCCGATTATGTTGTGGCCAGTACTCAAACTCCTCTTCACAGCACCATCCTGGCCATTTCAAAAGGCTGTTGCATAATCCCACCAGTCCAGGGCCAGCTGAAGCTTTTGTCAACAAGTCTGCTTCCATCTCTTCGGTTTGCAAATATTTGACCTCTATTACTCCTTCTTGGATACGGTTCCTAATGAAGTGCATCTTCAAATCAATGTGTTTTGATTTTTAAGTAACCATTGAGTTTTAGCTTAATTTCAAGGCTGCTTGGTTATCATTCGGTTTGATTATGCGCTCCAAGTTTGCTCCCAAGTCATTGTATAGGTTTCTTAGGTGAATGGCTTCTTTTGAAGCTTCAAACAAAGCTAGGTACTCTGCCTCTGCTGTAGATAAAGCTACACTCTTTAGTTTCTTTGACATCCAACTTAGGGCTGTGCCAGCATATTTAAAGCAATAACCTGAGAATGATATTCAGTCGATCTTGCATGCGCTCCAGTCAACATCTGCCATGACATACATATTTTCATTGGTTTTATTAAAAGTTAAACCGATGCTTTTTATCGACTTCAGGTATCGAAGCTGCACTTTTTTTGCACACTTGCACTTCAAGTGTCTTCTGTATAAGAGTCGTTAAATTGCGAAAGGTAGCTTATGGCAAACATTATGCCAGGTCGCGTTGCTACGGCTAGATAATACATTAACGTACCGATTAAATTCTTCTATGGAAGTTTGTTTTTTGCCACATTCCTCTAATTTGAGACCAGGCTCCATGGATGTAGATACAGGCTTACGTTCTTCAATCCTGAACTTTTTGAGTGTTTTTTTTATTATTTTTTGTTGATTGATTTTCATTTCATATTTGGCTATATAATACATCTATACATATGAGCCGTTTAAGTGTTCCCACATATTTTAACTCGAATTTTAAATTTAGCAAGTCCTTTACTTCTTTATGTTTTCTCGGACACGAATAGGCAATCAATAGATCGTCGGCATAAATAACTATTATAATCTTTACTCCTCTTTTCTCTAGTAGGTATAAACATGGGCCAGCTTCCGACTCTTTAAATCCTATGTATTTTAACTCTGTGTCGAGGTCCTTATACCATTGCCTCCTTGCCTGCTTGCATGTCTGTACAGTGCTCTAATGAGGCAACAAACTTTTTCATTAAGATTACTCTTTATGTCCTTTAGCATTTCTTTAGTCTTGTTTTAGATAGCCAAATTATCTTTAGAACTTTCTTTGACTATAATTTCTGCTAAGTAGTCTTCTAGGTAGTCAGGAGATTTCATTACTACTTTTTCTTCTAGTTCCGCATTTAGGTATGTTGTAGTAATATCCATTTAATTTTGTTTCAACCCTTCTTCGAATGTTTTTCCAATTATAGATCTGATTGAGTTTCGCGACAGTGGATCAAACCCCTCGCTACAAGCCTGGCTGTCTTTGTAAAGACTGTTATCAGGCTCAACTTTATTTCTTAGTTTTTATCTTGTAGTCTACAACCATATCTTGATTTATTTTTGATTTTCTAGGTTCCATTTTTGACGTGTGCTCTAATCTTAGCTTTTATGGCTAGATGCTAATATTCGTCATCTTCATTTTTATCAGACATGTTGCATATTTCTGAGATTATGCGACTTTCTTCAGAGTTATTCAAAATGAAATCTTTGGTCCACGTTGAGGAACGTCTTGTTCTTTGTGGCCAACCATGCTCTGCTACCAAATTGTATGGCAGAAAGACATTTGGCATCAAATATAATTTTATTTTCACACTAAGCAAAAAACAGTTATATATTACATAGCACGTGAAGTCTGCCTTCTTTCTTTTTTATTCTTGACATCTACGAGGGGTGATCAAAATGTAATGTTAAACAGGTATTTCTAATAAAGATAAAAATCCAAAAAAAAATTCTCGCTTCTTCGGTTCTTCACTACTTCCCAGCTAAAAATTGTATAAATAGGACGTCATTTGAAGTTTGGAGGAGCTACATTCATTTGAATACCAGCAGCCGGGGCGACAACACGAAAATGGAGAAACACGAAGTGAGATGCGTCATCAAGTATATCTGTTTAAGTACATTCTGAATTGGTGGAGACACTGGGGAACTCTGCTCCTTCATATTCTACGGTGGCACGCTGGTGCAAAGAGTTAAAGCTGGGTAGAACATCCACAGAAGATAAACATCGCGAGGGACGCCCAACCTCGTCCCTTACTGAGAAAAACGTGAACAAAATCGAAGATATCGTATTAGCAGACCGAAAAGTAACCGTCAGACATTTAGCTGAAGTCACAGGGATCTCATATGGCAGGATCTAAAGCATTTTGACCAGCAAAATGAATATGAAGAAGGTCTCCGTGCGTTGGGTACCGAGAATGTTAACGGACGAACAAAAGAAAAAGCAAGTTGACATTTCAAGAGCCAATCTTGCAAAATTCTAGGCTGACCAAGAAAATTTTTTGTCCGATTTGTGACCATGGACGAAACATGGGTCCATTATTTTGATCCTGAGACGAAACAACAATCGATGACTTGGAAAAGGCCATCCTCACTGACGCCCAAGAAGTTCAAAATCTCGAGCTCGGTGGGCAAGGTTATGGCGTCGGTTTTCTGGGATGCTGAGGGAATCATAATGATTGATTACCTGGAAAAGGGAGCTACTATAACGGGCTCCTACTACGCTGATCAAATAAGTGACTGCAAGAAGCCATAAAGGAAAAAAGACGGGGCAAACTCCAAGCGAAAGCCCTGTTTGATCAGGACAACGCTCCTGCACACAAAGCCGAAATTGCGATGGCTACCATTCGAGAAGCAGGCTTCGAACTGATATGAATATGATATGATGAATTTTTTAAAATTGGCGATGGATTAAAACGTAAAACAGAGATATTCAATGACAAATCTGTAGTGCTTTGAGATGTAACATTGACGTATTTCCTCAAAACCACAAGTCAGATGGTATTGCGCTTATTCGTTGCATCGTTCGATTTGGGATTTCATGGCGTTTTAACGTTGTCACTGTACGCTGCGTGGTAAAACGCTGCAGTGCGCGTATTTAACGCTTTTATGCCGAACGTTAAAATGTATCGCGGTGAAACGCTGCTGTGTGCGCCCGGACGTAAGTCAATATCGGCAAATTTGAGGAACCACTTAGAAACACGTTGAAACATTTATTTTACTTACGGAGGAAGTAGAATGGTTTGAAAAAGAAGAAGCATGTAATCTTTTTTATTCGCTCGAAGATTAAATCCTATTTATGAATATCTTTGATGTGTTTTCCTGTCGCATTTTCGTTTCATATTTTTTTAATTAAAACGGTTCTAAAGAAGTTTCACTTCAAAAACTTTAGAGTTCCTTAAACCAACTTGTATAAGAAGCTAGGTGCGTAAGATACTTTATGTATGGTGGTGGTACTTACCCGCGGGACTCATCCCCTAGAGATTGGTTCTCGACTCGTTCTATGCAATAAACTTGTTTAAATCCAATTTCCCAGGTTAACTTTTTTATTTTATTATTATTAACTAACGTTCATATGCGACAGGCACTGACTTTATTTCACAATTTATAACAATGCCTCTATGTAACAACGGCTTTTGCTTTATTTTCAAGACTGGGTATTAAGGTTAGGTAGCCTTTCAATATTTTCGATTAAAACAGGCTCTCGCGCTTTCTCCTCCACTCCCTTCCTTCTCAGGAGATCATCCATGCTATATCTAAAACCCTTTCTTCTTCAATTATTGTAACTGCTGTGCTCCTCTGACGTTACAGATTTGTATAAGTGCTTTCTTAATTTAACTGAAGACCGATATATAAAGAGCAAACTCTTACGTAATCCCTTGACTTAATCACCAATTCTATATGTAATTATACCTAAGGGTGGAAGTACACATGGCTGTAAAAGGGAATAGTAGGGTACATGCTTGTTAACGGCATGTGCAAGTTACTGGTGCAATGTGCATACAAGC
Source organism: Graphium colonna (assembly GCA_025505425.1). NCBI lineage: Eukaryota > Metazoa > Arthropoda > Insecta > Lepidoptera > Papilionidae > Graphium > Graphium colonna. The sequence continues at coordinate 1,430,996 of JAOCPS010000013.1, forward strand.
TTTTACAAGTTGAACTTGCATGCAATTTGTGTTCTTGCATGCCTGTATTTGCAAAATGTAAACACAAGTCAGTTTACAAGACAGTACGTATGAGTCTCAAGCTTTTTTTCAGTGGAAAAAATGGAAATTACTTAAATAGTACCGTATTGCTATTAGCAGCACAATGTGTGGCCAGATTAATGAGAGAAAAAAGAAAACGGTTTTGGGTTAAAGATTGGATTAGTAGAAGGGCAAGTTTTGGAGTAAGAAGTTGTCTGCTCCAACAAATCCGCTAAAAGGATATAGATGGTTACAGAAAAAAAATTTAAGAATGCTATGCTAAAGGATACTGTGTATCCATAGGCAATGGAGTCACCTAACATTAAGTGAATTGACTGTATGCTCGTTTATCATCGTTTCTATAAAAAGTGGTGAAATTATATTTTGATTAATTAAATAGTTTGCATAATTCTTATGTAATGTTAGTTTTATTTCTCTTAAATATCTTGTACAATTTATAAATCAATCGTTTTTATTTGCCTACTACATTTTTTTTATTCACCGTAACACCGGTTCTTTTGTCTATGCGCCAATTACAATAGCCGCCATTTTCGTTTTGTCAAAGACAAAACGCCGGTCTTTTATTTCCCCTTTTCCGTCTTGAAGCGTTCATACTGTTTCAACAAGGAAAATTGGTAAATGATGGCAGCAAATAATTACTTTGGGTTCACTCACGGAGGAACCCAATACGGGTAAGTTAAATATTACTTTATTCACAATAAATATTGATTGTAATGAATAGGCGAACGTGTAGATTATATACTCAGCCTTGTGCTTCGTGCTTCTAATCAAAATGGCGCCTAGTGTGTATTGATCGTGGATAATCTGAAGAAAATTGTGATTTTTTGTGCTTAGTGCCGTGTTTGGTGATTTTAGCGCGGCGACGGCGTCGGCAGCCTACGGCGGCCAAACAGGGTACGCCGTAGCGCCGGCGGCGACCGCCGCCACCTACGGAACTCAAAGGGCCGCTGCCACAGGCTACGACACAGCATACCAAGCCGCGGCTGCCACACAAGGTATGTAGTGCTCAACGTGTTGTCTGTATTTTATTAGAAGCGTTTGGTAAATAGCGTGTTTAACAAGATGGAAATCCTACTTTGAAATCTATATAAATTTTACAGACTATGAAGGACTAAAATAATAGGTCCCTTAAATTCTAAGCGCTTGAATATTGATCATGTTCAAAACAAGAGTAAGCATAATGTTATACTCATTAAAAGCTTGTTTAGGTTATCTTGATGTATAAATGCTACTACTTTACTTAAGACCAATATGATTGATACTTGCCCAGTATTCCATTTTTTCAACTTGCTGGTGTTTATTTTGTTATTCGCAATAATATTTGCATTTATACTAAGATTTATTATCTATTGGTCAAGGAAATCTGAATCTATAGAAAAGAAACACCAAGAAAGAGTTCTTTTTAGGAAAGGATAGGTTTTTACATTCTTGTTGATTAATATTATCATTATTAATATAATCTTTTTTCTGATAATATTTTTTACTAAGTTATTGCTCCCGACTTGTATGAATTATATGCAGCATAGATATAGGAAAATAAACATCACCAAACAATAATTTATTATTTTGTAATAATTTTGTCGATTTTTTATTTTCGAACCCTATTCCTTTTTCTTAACTGAAACTATCCCAAACTACTCCTTATGTCTGAGTCCAGCTCTTTAAAGGTAAACTGCAAACAATATCAAACCTATCTTTATATATAATGCTATCTGTTTAAAAATTATTTTACTTATTAGAAACAGTATGTAATGTATGCCATGTCACATATTTATAACATATACAATAGCACTAGGTGTATGTAATAATTAAAAAATTTAGTACTTATGATTTTGATACAACAGTTATAATCTCATGTACTTCGAGTGTGCTACCTTTTGGTAATTTATGGAATTGATAATTATGGCTAAAAAAAGTTATTAATTTAATTTGGTAATTATTTAGTTAGATATTGTGATGTGAAGCTTCAGGTCAAAAATTTTTGTTTTTATATTTATAAACCAAAACCTACTAATTCAACTTTTATTTATTAACCTGTTGAAATTGCAAGATAAATAAAAAAGAAAAATACAACATATAGACTTATTTTACAATTCAGTATTATCTGTTTATTTATGTCCTTTATTATTTAACATATTTATTTATGAAACAACTGCAGAGTTGTGGTGTGTATTGTTAGCTTGGAAATGGCCCCAAGACAAAGCATTTTTTATTTTTTTTTGTCTCCTTGGGTGAGCGGCCATAAGTGGGTAATGTTTTACATCCGTGTCATCTCATGATATTGCTTTGAAATCGTTTTAATAATAGGTGATATCTATCAATTAGACATGTGTATAGCCAAATTTCTGTGGAACAATTGGTTTTTGAGAGAAATAAAAGTTCATAATTTCTATGGAGCCATTACTGACATTAGAATGTGTTCATCAATTGCAACTAACTAACAAACAGTCGGTAAAAATATTTGCAAGCAATAACAGGAAGTTTCACAGTTGTAACTGTTAATCACCCTTAAATGCAGCAAGAGCTATGGAGTTTGTTAATTAGTAGATTGTTCAATGTTTGTCAGCGGCGGCGCACGCGCACGCGCAAGCAGCGGCCGCGGCGTACGACGCGAGCAAGAGCGCGTACTACCAGCAGGCATATCCCGCGCCCCCGCAGCAGCCGGCTTACGAGGCGGCCGCCAAGCCCGCCTACACCACGCCCGCCACCTACGCGCAGGTGACCACCACTGCATACGCCCACCAAGCCCACCAAGTTAGAACTCACACCACTCTATCATACCACCTGCTGACCACTTCCAATTGAAGCCAAATCAAAAGACAAACAAACAGACACTGACTTTGTTTTACAATTGATAAGAATGCATGTATGTAATGGCTTTTACTTCATTTTGATGACTATTTTTTTGTGTGCTAAAGTTTGCATACTTTTCAATAGGTTCAATTGGAACAGACTATAATTGAGCTTCCTTCTCCACCTCTTTTGAGACTGTTCCTTTCATTCACAGATTATCCATGCTATATCTGAAAGTCATCAGTGTTTGTTGTTTCCTTCTCTACCAGTGCAAATGTGTATAAATGCTTTCCTTATGTGTCAAGCTTCTTACATGTACACATATTAAGATTAAATAGAATACCTAAATAAATAACTAAAGACAAATATGCAGGGTGACTGGTATATAACTAACTATTAAAGGAAGCACTCATCTTGGCTATTTATATATTACATATACACAACAACATGGTCTAGGGATATTTCAATTAAACCTAAATAACTAAAATTCTATTAACTTTTTGTTAAGACACCTACATATTAAAATAACCTTGTTTAATAGCCTATCTAATCTGATAATAAAGTTTTAGATAAAGTTAAATTTTAAAAAACTTAGAAGAAGAGGATAGACTCGGACAAAATTTCAATCTTAACTTTATTTTTCAAACATCCAAACCTAAACAAAACAACTATTTTATTATAAAAATTGTTTTCATTCTCATTATATTCTCTTATGTTTAAACCAACTCACCAGTCACCCTGTTTAAAGAGCAAATTTTTACTTAATCCCTTAACTTTACCAAAATGGCAATTAGGGTCTACTTTACTTAGCAAATCACCTGAAATGTTTTCTTCTCTCACTAAAAAGTCCACAGTAGTAAAATTACTTGAGATATAATTTTTCTTAACCGAAATTATTTTAACTGTTTGTACAACAGGGTGGTGCGCGCGCTGGTGGTGGTGCGAAAGCGTACGGCGGTGTCTACACGGCTACGACCGCTGCCACTTCTTATCCAACACAAGCGTACACTGCACCTGCGGCACAACCTCCTAAACGTAAGCAATCACAACGTTTTTTCGCGCAGTTTTTGATGCACTTCTACGGCCGAGCTCGCTCGGGTTAGTACCACCGCCCTTTATGAAGTCGGCATAAAGTATGCATGACTTTTGGGCCACGTCTACATGCCTTTCCTTTTCCCACTCAAAATCCTTGATCCCGACCCCATCCTATACAATAAACCTATTCTATCCAATTACCCAGGTTGACAACGCACTCGCGACTCTCAGTATGTTGCGCGTGTCTATGAGCGACGGGATCGCTTACCATCAGGTGAAGTGTCTGTTTGTTTGTCTTTCTTTTTCATAAAAAAGTGTAATAATAATATTGTTATTATATTAGTTAAAATAAAATTGTGGAATTTATTAATGATTCGACACTGGATAGGCATAGTTTTCTGGCCAGTGAGGGACATTTGTAGATGCTTGCTAAAAGCTTAAATAGAATAACATATTTTTACTTTTGATGTGTGATCTAATGGAATGGCTAGAACTTCTCAAAAGACAAATATCATTTCATTTCAAAATTACTGGGACAATGATTACTATAAATATGTAAGAGATTTATTTTACGTTAGTGTTCTATTCTTTATAAAAATATTACATGTACGAGCCCCAATGCAAAATAGTTCGTCTAGTATGGAAAGTAGTACAAGCCGTAAAATATAGAAAGTAAATATT